>CAMRHE010000846.1:332500-402815 GCA_947044405.1 Leptodactylus fallax | reverse complement strand
GAAATAGAGAGTGGACACAACTCTGGACATAGTCATCGTCCAAGAGGCTGGAATTGAGTTTCCATAGGCCTCTAATAAGGGACTGTCTTTTCAGTTTTCTCACTAACATTCTCAGAAGGACTCACCAGAGCTAAGTCTATCCGACTGCATCTACCAGCGCAGGAGTAGGTGAATTTTGGTTTCCTACCACCCTGAGTAAACACATCAGACAGACCAGCCTGTGTAATAACTGTATTTAAGACCTTGCAGTCCCTGGTGAGAGGTCTACCAGTAGGTCTATCACTGGATGACATGGTGGCATTAAAGTCCCCTGCCATGACTACAGGAACAGATGTAAAGAGGTACTGCTTTACGTCATCAAACAGATGTGCCCCTTTCAGTCACTGACTGAGGACCATAGATATTGATGATCGGAGCCTTCTGCCTCGGATGGTAACTTCTAGAACCAGGCACCTCCCCATCAATACCTCAGTTAATCTATGTATGGTGACATCTCTGGTGTTAAACAGTATAGAAACCCCGGCACAAAGATTCCACTGCCAGTGACCAGAAGGACAGGCCAGACAACTCATTCTCTCTCTGCTTCTCGTAAAGTCGTAGACTATTTAAGCAGGTTTTCTTGCAAGAAATAGACATCTGCATCAAGATATTTCAAATGTTCATAGACTGTGTGCTTCTCATCTCCTTGCTCTGATACTAAACACATTACTGGAGATGTCTTTAAGATAGAAATCTGCCATCAGAACAAGTAGGAATACAAGAAACAGAGAGATGGACCCCATTGTTATAGATCAGAGTCAGAGCTGTCCTGCTGACCTGCTGTCTCCATGTCTGATTCAGACTGTACCTCAGCTCGGCGGGTCTCCTTTTAGTGGGTAGATCGCCCTCTGGTTCATCATCGAACTCTTCCATCATTTGTATGGTTATCTTTGTCTATTTCTGCTTCGGTCTCTGACAGGACACTAAATCTATTTGATGTTTTAATGACCTTTATCGCCCGTTCTATCCAATCTCATCTTAGTTGGTTTTTGGACAGTGGTCCACTCACCCTCAGGCTTACGGCTGGATCTATCTTTCTTTCTTCTCTTTGTACTGGTGGGTTTTGGGTAGGAGAAGAGATGGCCACTGAGTTGGCCACAACCTGCCCCAACAACCTCCATGAGTCACTTACTCAATGGGTTCTGACTGGGCTTGGTCCTGGGTGGTATCCCCGCCTGTATCAGTTTGAGTCTGACTCCGTGGACTACTGGCCCTGACAACGCGCCTCCTCCTCCTCCTGTATGTCATCAGCCGCTGCCAGCAAGTCCTCATCAGGGATATCCCTACGGATGTTGTGCCAAGCATCCGGACAGTCCCTGTGTGGGTGACCCATCTTACCACATAGGTTACACCTAATGTTTTGGTAGGTAGTGCTCACAAGGCCCACTTCATTACAGAGGCTGCATTTTACCACGGTGCACACGCTCGCCACATGACCGGCCTTCCCACACCTAAAGCATCTGCGCGGCTGACCTGCATAGAAGCAGACGCCTTTCTCTCGGCCAATAAAGAATGAGTTGGGCAGATGTTGGGTTATGTTATTGTGCTGATGTAACTTAACCAGGACCTTCCACCCACCAGTCCAGATCCCGTCTTCGTCCCTATTCTTAGTTAGATCGGACATGAGGTCACAGTGTCTCCTGAGCCAGATGACAATGTCCTGAGGGGGAACGGCCTCATTCCAGAATATAATGGTGACACTTGCCGTATCTGGCCTAGAGATGGGGATGAAGCTGAATTTATTCCAACCCTCAGTATCTCTGAACCTGGTGAGATTATCCCAGAAACGGTCCAGATCAGACATCAGCTTAAAGCTGACATCATACCCCTGGCGGTCAGGAAGGTTTATCACTGCCAGGATGTCAGTCGGCAGGAAGCCCATCTGGGTACATAGGAGCCCTCTGACCACAAACCTTCTATCAGGCAGATCTTCCTTGGCACCTCTGTGCCTAAACCTGACTACATTCCTCCTCTTGAAAGCCTGGCCTGTATAGTTCGTGCTCGATGTAAAAGAAGGAGCACCGCGGCTCCAGGCATTCCCAGAGGAGGTATGGCCAGATCCGCCATCTTGGCGTGTCTGTGGGCGCTGTGTGGGCTGCTGAGCACCTGCACTAGGAGGTTCTGTTACTATATGAGTAACTAGAGGGGGAAAGTCCTGTACATTGGACTGTGCTGTGTCCGCCCCACCATCAACCTCTATGTCTGCGATATCAGCAGACTCCAGAGACTGGACTGTAGAGGGGTCTAATGTCATAGATGGTGAAGGATCCCCCCCGAATGAGAAACACTTTCCCCTGCTGCACCATTATCACATACAGGATTATCTATAATCTCAGACACATTAGATGGATAGTCAGTGGCAGCAGAGTCCTGCACAGCAGAGTCCACAATGTTATTACAGCCACTATCAGTGATGTCTTGCACAGCAGAGTCCAGACTGTCCCACACACTCACAACCTGAGACCCCAAATGTGCTACTACCCCAGTACCTTCAGGTAACAGTCCACAGTCCTGCTGAGATGACCTGCTTCCTGGGACTTGTGGTGTCTGCATAGATGCTCCTTCAGGTAGGGGTCCATGGTCTTGCTGTAAAGTGCTGGTTGCTGGGACTTGTGGTGCCTTGCCAGGAACTGCTGCAGGTCTTTGCTGTGGCTTGGCATTAGCTGCTGCTTTCCCATACAAATTCCCTTCCTTAAAAGGGAAGCTTGCCGGCTGCAGAATGGGTTTTGCATGGGACTGCTGGCCGCCATCTTGAGATGGTTCAGATCCAACTTTGGAGCGAGATGATGGTGACTGCCGATATTCCTCGAATCGCTGCTGGTTTCTGTAGGATTCTCCCCACCGGTCCCATTTGTTCCAGTACAGTTTCGGTCTCCTGTACGTTATCGGCGAGCTCTTTCGCCAGTGCGCTCAGCTTCTTGTCCAGTATTGCCTCTACCCCAGGTTTAGCAGCCCTTATTTTGTAGGCACAGTCTATCTGTCTCTGCAGAGATAGTTTATTCGCCTTCAAAGTCTCCAGTCTCCTGACCAGTGCTGGGATCTCGTCTGCCAGGCGCAGTTCAGGTGCTCGCTCCGCCGCTGTAACACTCTGTGCATTATTGGGTAGCTTTGCAGGCTGGTTACTCACAGTATGGCCTCTGGTCGGTGTAGCCTGTGACCTCTGGCCTGCTGCGGCTGCCGTCACTGCCATGGGGCCACAATCTGCAGATTGGGCACTGGGTCCCAGTTTGTTCCCAGTGACCGCACCACCGGTACCATGGAAGCCTCCCTGCTGGTCTCTCTTTGGTCACATCCACAGGCTTTTCTACAGTTTTGCAGTTTCCACTGCCAGATCTTGTCCGCTCAGACCGCACCAGTACAGGCCGCTGCATGTTCTCCTGCATGGTCTGTTTCTCCAGGGACGTTCTCCTCTGTCTGCAGGAGGGGGTGGAGTGGACGGGACACCTGTAACCTGTAATGGCGTCTGCACAGGCTGCACGGCTTGCTTCTTCTTACAATCAGGTATTCTGTCTGGATGCTGCACAATTACATTGGTAGGTTGTTGCACCGTACCTCTGCTTGCTTCTGCTACTGCTTTACTTGCAATCACTTTCTTCCCATCTTGGCTTGCTGCACTGGGACTGCTGACACACTGGACAATATTTTCATTCCTGGAAACTTTGGGATTTTCATCCACTTTTTGAGTATGGGAATTACTTCCCAGAGTAGGCCTTGGAGCCTGGGCCTTGCTAGGGGAGCTGCCCCACCCAGGGTGGCCCCGCCCTGGGCTTTCTCCAGACATCAGGAGACTCAGGAGAGCTACAGAAACACAACCTCACAGCTAGGAGGCAGTATTATAGTAGTTATATTCTTGTACATAGGAGCAGTATTATAGTAGTTATATTCTTGTACATAGGAGCAGTATTATAGTAGTTATATTCTTGTACATAGGAGCAGTATTATAGTAGTTATATTCTTGTACATAGGAGCGGTATTATAGTAGTTATATTCTTGTACATAGGAGGTAGTATTATAGTAGTTATATTCTTGTACATAGGAGCAGTATTATAGTAGTTATATTCTTGTTCATAGGTGTAGTATTATAGTAGTTATATTCTTGTACATAGGAGCAGTATTATAGTAGTTATATTCTTGTACATAGGAGGTAGTATTATAGTAGTTATATTCTTGTACATAGGAGTAGTATTATAGTAGTTATATTCTTGTACATAGGAGCAGTATTATAATAGTTATATTCTTGTACATAGGAGTAGTATTATAGTAGTTATTCTTGTACATAGGAGGTAGTATTATAGTAGTTATATTCTTGTACATAGGAGGTAGTATTATAGTAGTTATATTCTTGTACATAGGAGGTAGTATTATAGTAGTTATATTCTTGTACATAGGAGGTAGTATTATAGTAGTTATATTCTTGTACATAGGAGGTAGTATTATAGTAGTTATATTCTTGTACATAGGAGGTAGTATTATAGTAGTTATATTCTTGTACATAGGAGGTAGTATTATAGTAGTTATATTCTTGTACATAGTAGGCAGTATTATAGTAGTTATAGTCTTGTACATAGTAGTAGTATTACAGTAGTTATATTCTTGTACATAGGAGTAGTATTATAGTAGTTATATTCTTGTACATAGGGGGCAGTATTATAGTAGTTATATTCTTGTACATAGGGGGCAGTATTATGGTAGTTATATTCTTGTACATAGGAGCAGTATTATAGTAGTTATATTCTTGTACATAGGAGCAGTATTATAGTAGTTATATTCTTGTACATAGGAGCAGTATTATAGTAGTTATATTCTTGTACATAGGAGGTAGTATTATAGTAGTTATATTCTTGTACATAGGAGCAGTATTATAGTAGTTATATTCTTGTACATAGTAGGCAGTATTATAGTAGTTATATTCTTGTACATAGTAGGCAGTATTATAGTAGTTATATTCTTGTACATAGGAGCAGTATTATGGTAGTTATATTCTTGTACATAGGAGCAGTATTATGGTAGTTTTATTCTTGTACATAGGAGGTAGTATTATGGTAGTTATATTCTTGTACATAGGGGGTAGTATTATAGTAGTTATATTCTTGTACATAGGGGGCAGTATTATAGTAGTTATATTCTTGTACATAGGGGGTAGTATTATAGTAGTTATATTCTTGTACATAGGGGGTAGTATTATAGTAGTTATATTCTTGTACATAGGGGGTAGTATTATAGTAGTTATATTCTTGTACATAGGGGCAGTATTATAGTAGTTATATTCTTGTACATAGGAGTAGTATTATAGTAGTTATATTCTTGTACATAGGAGCAGTATTATAGTAGTTATATTCTTGTACATAGGGGCAGTATTATAGTAGTGATATTCTTGTACATAGGAGCAGTATTATAGTAGTTATATTCTTGTACATAGGAGTAGTATTATAGTAGTTATAGTACTGTATATAGCGGGCAGTATTATAGTAGTTATATTCTTGTACATAGGGGGTAGTATTATAGTAGTTATATTCTTGTACATAGGGGGTAGTATTATAGTAGTTATATTCTTATACATAGGGGGTAGTATTATAGTAGTTATATTCTTGTACATAGGAGCAGTATTATAGTAGTTATATTCTTGTACATAGGTGCAGTATTATAGTAGTTATATTCTTGTACATAGGGGGTAGTATTATAGTAGTTATATTCTTGTACATAGGGGCAGTATTATAGTAGTGATATTCTTGTACATAGGAGCAGTATTATAGTAGTTATATTCTTGTACATAGGAGTAGTGTTATAGTAGTTATATTCTTGTACATAGGAGTAGTATTATAGTAGTTATAGTACTGTATATAGCGGGCAGTATTATAGTAGTTATATTCTTGTACATAGGGGGTAGTATTATAGTAGTTATATTCTTGTACATAGGAGGTAGTATTATAGTAGTTATATTCTTGTACATAGGAGCAGTATTATAGTAGTTATATTCTTGTACATAGGGGCAGTATTATAGTAGTGATATTCTTGTACATAGGAGCAGTATTATAATAGTTATATTCTTGTACATAGGAGCAGTTTTATAGTAGTTATATTCTTGTACATAGGAGTAGTATTATAGTAGTTATATTCTTGTACATAGGAGTAGTATTATAGTAGTTATAGTACTGTATATAGCGGGCAGTATTATAGTAGTTATATTCTTGTACATAGGGGGTAGTATTATAGTAGTTATATTCTTGTACATAGGAGCAGTATTATAGTAGTTATATTCTTGTACATAGGAGCAGTATTATAGTAGTTATATTCTTGTACATAGGAGCGGTATTATAGTAGTTATATTCTTGTACATAGGAGGTAGTATTATAGTAGTTATATTCTTGTACATAGGAGCAGTATTATAGTAGTTATATTCTTGTACATAGGAGCAGTATTATAGTAGTTATATTCTTGTACATAGGAGCGGTATTATAGTAGTTATATTCTTGTACATAGGAGCAGTATTATAGTAGTTATATTCTTGTACATAGGAGCAGTATTATAGTAGTTATATTCTTGTACATAGGAGGTAGTATTATAGTAGTTATATTCTTGTACATAGGAGTAGTATTATAGTAGTTATATTCTTGTACATAGGAGCAGTATTATAGTAGTTATATTCTTGTACATAGGAGCAGTATTATAGTAGTTATATTCTTGTACATAGGAGGTAGTATTATAGTAGTTATATTCTTGTACATAGGAGCAGTATTATAGTAGTTATATTCTTGTACATAGGAGTAGTATTATAGTAGTTATATTCTTGTACATAGGAGCAGTATTATAGTAGTTATATTCTTGTACATAGGAGTAGTATTATAGTAGTTATATTCTTGTACATAGGAGCAGTATTATAGTAGTTATATTCTTGTACATAGGTGTAGTATTATAGTAGTTATATTCTTGTACATAGGAGCAGTATTATAGTAGTTATATTCTTGTACATAGGAGTAGTATTATAGTAGTTATATTCTTGTACATAGGAGTAGTATTATAGTAGTTATATTCTTGTACATAGTAGTAGTATTATAGTAGTTATATTCTTGTACATAGGAGGTAGTATTATAGTAGTTATATTCTTGTACATAGGAGTAGTATTATAGTAGTTATATTCTTGTACATAGGAGGTAGTATTATAGTAGTTATATTCTTGTACATAGGAGTTGTATTATAGTAGTTATATTCTTGTACATAGGAGGTAGTATTATAGTAGTTATATTCTTGTACATAGGAGCAGTATTATAGTAGTTATATTCTTGTACATAGGAGCAGTTTTATAGTAGTTATATTCTTGTACATAGGAGCAGTATTATAGTAGTTATATTCTTGTACATAGGAGCAGTTTTATAGTAGTTATATTCTTGTACATAGGAGCTGTATTATAGTAGTTATATTCTTGTACATAGGGAGCAGTATTATAGTAGTTATATTCTTGTACATAGGAGGTAGTATTATAGTAGTTATATTCTTGTACATAGGAGCAGTATTATAGTAGTTATATTCTTGTACATAGGTGCAGTATTATAGTAGTTATATTCTTGTACATAGGGGGTAGTATTATAGTAGTTATATTCTTGTACATAGGAGTAGTATTATAGTAGTTATATTCTTGTACATAGGAGCAGTATTATAATAGTTATATTCTTGTACATAGGGGCAGTATTATAGTAGTGATATTCTTATACATAGGAGCAGTATTATAGTAGTTATATTCTTGTACATAGGAGCAGTATTATAGTAGTTATATTCTTGTACATAGGAGTAGTATTATAGTAGTTATATTCCTGTACATAGGAGCAGTACTATAGTAGTTATATTCTTGTACATAGGAGCAGTATTATAGTAGTTATATTCTTGTACATAGCAGCAGTATTATAGTAGTTATATTCTTGTACATAGGAGGTAGTATTATAGTAGTTATATTCTTGTACATAGGAGTAGTATTATAGTAGTTATATTCTTGTACATAGGAGCAGTATTATAGTAGTTATATTCTTGTACATAGGAGTAGTATTATAGTAGTTATATTCTTGTACATAGGAGCAGTATTATAGTAGTTATATTCTTGTACATAGGTGTAGTATTATAGTAGTTATATTCTTGTACATAGGAGTAGTATTATAGTAGTTATATTCTTGTACATAGGAGTAGTATTATAGTAGTTATATTCTTGTACATAGGAGTAGTATTATAGTAGTTATACTCTTGTACATAGGAGGCAGTATTATGGTAGTTATATTCTTGTACATAGGAGTAATATTATAGTAGTTATATTCTTGTACATAGGAGTAGTATTATAGTAGTTATATTCTTGTACATAGGAGTAGTTATAGTAGTTATATTCTTGTACATAGGAGCAGTATTATAGTAGTTATATTCTTGTACATAGGAGCAGTATTATAGTAGTTATATTCTTGTACATAGGAGGTAGTATTATAGTAGTTATATTCTTGTACATAGGAGGTAGTATTATAGTAGTTATATTCTTGTACATAGGAGCAGTATTATAGTAGTTATATTCTTGTACATAGGAGTAGTATTATAATAGTTATATTCTTGTACATAGGAGCAGTATTATAGTAGTTATATTCTTGTACATAGGTGTAGTATTATAGTAGTTATATTCTTGTACATAGGAGCAGTATTATAGTAGTTATATTCTTGTACATAGGAGTAGTATTATAGTAGTTATATTCTTGTACATAGGAGTAGTATTATAGTAGTTATATTCTTGTACATAGGAGGTAGTATTATAGTAGTTATATTCTTGTACATAGGAGTAGTATTATAGTAGTTATATTCTTGTACATAGGAGGTAGTATTATAGTAGTTATATTCTTGTACATAGGAGCAGTATTAAAGTAGTTATATTCTTGTACATAGGAGAAGTTTTATAGTAGTTATATTCTTGTACATAGGAGCAGTATTATAGTAGTTATATTCTTGTACATAGGAGTAGTATTATAGTAGTTATATTCTTGTACATAGGAGTAGTATTATAGTAGTTATATTCTTGTACATAGGAGTAGTATTATAGTAGTTATATTCTTGTACATAGGAGGTAGTATTATGGTAGTTATATTCTTGTACATAGGAGCAGTATTATAGTAGTTATATTCTTGTACATAGGAGCAGTATTATAGTAGTTATATTCTTGTACATAGGAGTAGTATTATAGTAGTTATATTCTTGTACATAGGAGTAGTATTATAGAGTTATAGTACTGTATATAGCGGGCAGTATTATAGTAGTTATATTCTTGTACATAGGGGGTAGTATTATAGTAGTTATATTCTTGTACATAGGAGGTAGTATTATAGTAGTTATATTCTTGTACATAGGAGCAGTATTATAGTAGTTATATTCTTGTACATAGGAGGTAGTATTATAGTAGTTATATTCTTGTACATAGGAGCAGTATTATAGTAGTTATATTCTTGTACATAGATGCAGTATTATAGTAGTTATATTCTTGTACATAGGAGCAGTATTATAGTAGTTATATTCTTGTATATAGGAGGTAGTATTATTTTAGTTATATTCTTGTACATAGGAGTACTATTATAGTAGTTATAGTACTGTATATAGCGGGCAGTATTATAGTACTTATATTCTTGTACATAGGGGGTAGTATTATAGTAGTTATATTCTTGTACATAGGGGGCAGTATTATAGTAGTTATATTCTTGTACATAGGGGGTAGTATTATAGTAGTTATATTCTTGTACATAGGGGGTAGTATTATAGTAGTTATATTCTTGTACATAGGGGGTAGTATTATAGTAGTTATATTCTTGTACATAGGGGGTAGTATTATAGTAGTTATATTCTTGTACATAGTAGTAGTATTATAGTAGTTATATTCTTGTACATAGGAGCAGTATTATAGTAGTTATATTCTTGTACATAGGGGGCAGTATTATAGTAGTTATATTCTTGTACATAGGGGGCAGTATTATAGTAGTGATATTCTTGTACATAGGAGCAGTATTATAGTAGTTATATTCTTGTACATAGGAGTAGTATTATAGTAGTTATAGTACTGTATATAGCGGGCAGTATTATAGTAGTTATATTCTTGTACATAGGGGGTAGTATTATAGTAGTTATATTCTTGTACATAGGGGGTAGTATTATAGTAGTTATATTCTTGTACATAGGAGCAGTATTATAGTAGTTATATTCTTGTACATAGGGGGTAGTATTATATTAGTTATATTCTTGTACATAGGAGTAGTATTATAGTAGTTATATTCTTGTACATAGGAGCAGTATTATAGTAGTTATATTCTTGTACATAGGGGCAGTATTATAGTAGTGATATTCTTGTACATAGGAGCAGTATTATAGTAGTTATATTCTTGTACATAGGAGTAGTATTATAGTAGTTATATTCTTGTACATAGGAGTAGTATTATAGTAGTTATAGTATTGTATATAGGGGGTTGGTTTCTTGTACATAGGAGGTAGTATTATTGTAGTTATATTCTTGTACATAGGAGCAGTATTATAGTAGTTATATTCTTGTACATAGGGGCAGTATTATAGTAGTTATATTCTTGTACATAGGAGCAGTATTATAGTAGTTATATTCTTGTACGTAGGAGCAGTATTATAGTAGTTATATTCTTGTACATAGGAGTAGTATTATAGTAGTTATATTCTTGTACATAGGAGTAGTATTATAGTAGTTATATTCTTGTACTTAGGAGCAGTTTTATAGTAGTTATATTCTTGTACATAGGGGCAGTATTATAGTAGTTATATTCTTGTACATAGGAGCAGTATTATAGTAGTTATATTCTTGTACATAGGAGCAGTATTATAGTAGTTATATTCTTGTACATAGGAGCAGTATTATAGTAGTTATATTCTTGTACATAGGGGCAGTATTATAGTAGTTATATTCTTGTACATAGGAGCAGTATTATAGTAGTTATATTCTTGTACGTAGGAGCAGTATTATAGTAGTTATATTCTTGTACATAGGAGTAGTATTATAGTAGTTATATTCTTGTACATAGGAGTAGTATTATAGCAGTTATATTCTTGTACATAAGAGTAGTATTATAGTAGTTATATTCTTGTACTTAGGAGCAGTTTTATAGTAGTTATATTCTTGTACATAGGGGCAGTATTATAGTAGTTATATTCTTGTACATAGGAGCAGTATTATAGTAGTTATATTCTTGTACATAGGAGCAGTATTATAGTAGTTATATTCTTGTACATAGGAGCAGTATTATAGTAGTTATATTCTTGTACATAGGGGCAGTATTATAGTAGTTATATTCTTGTACATAGGAGCAGTATTATAGTAGTTATATTCTTGTACATAGGAGCAGTATTATAGTAGTTATATTCTTGTATATAGGAGGTAGTATTATAGTAGTTATATTCTTGTACATAGGAGTAGTATTATAGTAGTTATATTCTTGTACATAGTAGCAGTATTATAGTAGTTATATTCTTGTACATAGGAGCAGTATTATAGTAGTTATATTCTTGTACATAGGAGGTAGTATTATAGTAGTTATATTCTTGTACATAGGTGTAGTATTATAGTAGTTATATTCTTGTACATAGGAGCAGTATTATAGTAGTTATATTCTTGTACATAGGAGTAGTATTATAGTAGTTATATTCTTGTACATAGGAGTAGTATTATAGTAGTTATATTCTTGTACATAGGAGTAGTATTATAGTAGTTATATTCTTGTACATAGGAGGTTGTATTATAGTAGTTATATTCTTGTACATAGGAGTAGTATTATAGTAGTTATATTCTTGTACATAGGGGCAGTATTATAGTAGTTATAGTCTTGTACATAGGAGTAGTATTATAGTAGTTATATTCTTGTACATAGGAGGTAGTATTATAGTAGTTATATTCTTGTACATAGGAGTAGTATTATAGTAGTTATAGTACTGTATATAGGGGGCGGTATTATAGTAGTTTTATTCTTGTACATAGGAGCAGTATTATAGTAGTTATAGTACTGTATATAGGGGGGCAGTATTATAGTAGTTTTATTCTTGCACATAGGAGCAGTATTATAGTAGTTATATTCTTGTACATAGGAGGTAGTATTATAGTAGTTATATTCTTGTACATAGGAGTAGTATTATAGTAGTTATAGTACTGTATATAGGGGGCGGTATTATAGTAGTTATAGTACTGTATATAGGGGGCAGTATTATATCCTCTGTTGTATATTTTTCTTATATAGGGTAAGAGTTGGGAGGACGGTAAAAGATGGTGGGATAAAGACGAACTTCCTGACAGCCATACATCTGAAGTCTCTGCCCAGTAAGTGTTGTCAGCGCCCGGGGCCCTCTATACTACTTTTGCTGTTTTTTGCGTCACACATAGGGTAGATGGAGGGATCGGGGAACACTTGAAGCTTTCATGATCTCCAGATCTGTCTTGGATTTTCTTTATATTTCTGTGTTTCTTATGTGGAGTCTTCTCTTATATTTCACTTATATATGGGCAGGAAACCAATAGCTCTTTATGTTTTTTCATTGTGTTAGTTTTTACTTTCTCGGCTCCTGTTCTGTAGGTTCTGGTTGTTGTGTTTGCTATTTTTATGATTTTTAACCTTTTATTTCCTTATTTGCAGAGAACCAGATTTTATAGTCGTCTTGAAAAGCTGAAATTCTCTCCAGTACAGATTTGTGACTGAGGTGTTGAGTATTTTCAGCTCCCCTGAAGGACTTCTCTACAGAATGGGTTGTTAGAGTGACTTTTGTCTGAATGGACGAGTTGCAGTTCAAGGACTGTCCACCAGGGGCATCTTCGGCCAGGATGGGACAGCTATAGACTTTACGGTAGAGGATCAGATCATACAATACAGTGCACCCTCTTCTTCAGACGGCAGCTTGTTCATGATAAACTCTACAAAGACAACCTCCTATTATCCTGAGTGAGGCGCCCCCTTCTGGCCACCGTGCTCAGGCTGGAGTTCAGTGACCTATTTTTTGCTGCTATCACACGGACTTCACACGCACTTCACACCTGCTGTTCTGACACACCAGACGATATCCGATCACTTTGGGATACTTTGTGGCATTCAATGGTTAAGCACAATTCCTCTATGTAGCTCTCCACGTTCATACCCGAGCACTAACCAAGCAGTTCATGAAGCTAAACCAGGTCCCGGTCCTCCCAGGAGCCGCCGGTCCTCTCACTCAGCACGTGCATGCTACCATGCGGTGGTGTCAGGGCTGGACGCCATGTTTCAGGGACAGCAATACACTGCCATGTTTTTACCGTGTGGGATTAGGAACCAGCCATGTCTGCATCGCCCACACTCACTGGTTGATAGGTGGTGGGCATAGACCACCGGAAACTTCTCTCATCTTCACTTCTTTCATTTCCATATGGCCCGGCTCCTCATGTTGTGTCGTGGATCTACGCCCGCGCCTTGTTTGTACAGACTCCTACACTCCATAGGTTATGGCCATGAGATATTCATGGCAGATCCATTCAGTTTAGTGTTGCAGTTGCTCTTGTGTCGGTGGCAGGCCATAGACATTACGCTGGTTGTAGGTACTACTAAAATTGGATGGACCTGCCAATAGATACCGTAGTCTTGTGTGACGGCCCGGACTCCCTCTCATGGATCCGACATCCAATACTAGACGCCCCTGACCCTGATCTCCTCCATGTTGTGTGTGTGCAGTGACCTGCTCTGTACACTACCATAGATCAGCAGTGCGGTGCAATCTCCTCCGCTGCAGGTGACTGACCTCCTCTGTGAAAAAGTTGATTCCTTCTGTAAACAGTTGATCTCCTTCTCTGCATTGACTGATCTCCTCTGTACACCAATTATCTCTTCTGTACACAGTTGTTCTCTTCCTCTGTACACAGTTGATCTTCTCTGAAGATGACTAATCTGCTCCTCTGTACACAGTTGACCTCCTCC
The DNA here is from genome assembly GCA_947044405.1 of Leptodactylus fallax. Taxonomy (NCBI): domain Eukaryota; kingdom Metazoa; phylum Chordata; class Amphibia; order Anura; family Leptodactylidae; genus Leptodactylus; species Leptodactylus fallax. Next base: position 388,824 of record CAMRHE010000846.1, on the reverse strand, counting down.
GTACACAGTTGATCTTCTCCTCTGTGCACAGTTGATATCTTGGTAGGTGACTGACCTCCCTCTTTGTACACAGTAGATCTCCTCCTTGTAGACAGTTGATCTCTTCCTCTACAGACGAATGGTCTTCTCCTTTGTACACAGTTGATCTTCTCCTCTGTACATAGTTAATCTCCTCCTTTGCACACGGTTGCTCTCCTCTTCTATAGACAGTTGATCTTCTCTGTAGGTGACTGATCTCCTGTTCTGTACAAAGTTGGCTTCCTCTTCTGTATATAGTTGATCTCCTCCTATGCAGGTGACTGATCTTCTCTATATTTACTTCATCTGCTGTCCTGTAAATGGTCGATCTCTTCTTCTATACACTGTTGTTCTCCTAGCCTGTACATAGATCTCCTCTCTACATAGTTGATTTCTCTACACAGTTGATCTTCCCCACTATACAGAGTTGATCTAACTACTCTGTACACAGCTGACCTTCTCCTCTATATATTGTTGATCTCCTGCCATGTACACAGTTGATCTCCTCTCTACACAGTTGATCTCTCTACATAGTTGATCACTTCTGTACACAGTTGATCTCCACCTCTGTACACAGTTGATCTCCACCTCTGTACACAGTTGATCTCCTCTCTACACAGTTGATCTCTCTACATAGTTGGTCTCCACCTCTATACATAGTTGATCTCCACTTCTGTACACAGTTGATCTCCACCTCTGTACATAGTTGATCTCCACCTCTGTACACAGTTGATCTCCACCTCTGTACACAGTTGATCTCCTCTCTACACAGTTGATCTCTCTACATAGTTGATCACCTCTGTACACAGTTGATCTCCACCTCTGTACACAGTTGATCTCCACCTCTATACATAGTTGATCTCCACTTCTGTACACAGTTGATCTCCACCTCTGTACACAGTTGATCTCCACTTCTGTACACAGTTGATCTCCACTTCTGTACACAGTTGATCTCCACCTCTGTACCTAGTTAATCTCCACCTCTGTACATAGTTAATCTCCACCTCTGTACACAGTTGATCTCCTCTTCACAGTTTGCTCTTTTGCACAGATTCCTCGGTGATCATTACTTGTTATATTAAGCTGTAGGGTAATAAGGGAATGCTACTAACATAAGTTACTGGGGGCATTACATGTGAACTGGGCCCTATCCGGTCCGCACGTTACTTCTTAGCACTTGTGACCTCATATTTGCCTCAATAACAGTGCAGAGACCTGAGTGTTACATGGGGGGGGCTCTTCTTCTGTGGTTGGAGATTTTGCCATTGAATTCAGTAATGCTGTGTAGATACGTGGGAGGGAGGGGGCGCTATACTGCCATTATATACGGGGATTATCACACCTCAGGACATGTCCAATTAGGAAAAGGGAGGGGGAGGTATGATCAAGTTCTGATAGATCTATCTACAGGATGGTACGATCCACACTGTATTACAGCAGGACAGTAGTGAGGAGGGGCTAATTTTGGGGAGGGGCTAATATAATAGTGAGGAGGGACTAATAATAGTGAGGAGGGACTAATATAATAGTGAGGAGGGACTAATATAGTGAGGAGGGGCTAATAATAGTGGGAGGGGATAATATAATAGTGAGGAGGGGCTAATATAATAATGAGGAGGGGCTAATATAATAATGAGGAGGGGCAAATAGGGAGTGGCTTATAATAGTGAGTAGGGGCTATTATAATAGTGAGGAGGGCCTATTATAATAGTGAGGAGGGGCTAATAATATTGAGGAGGAGCTAATATATAGAGAGGAGGGGCTAATATAATAGTGAGGAGGGGCTAAAACAATAATGAGGAGGGGCTAATAGGGAGTGGCTTATAATAGTGAGGAGGGGCTAATATAATAGTGAGGAGGGGCTAATATAATAGTGAGGAGGGACTAATATAATAGTGAGGAGGGACTAATATAATAATGAGGAGGGGCTAATAGGGAGTGGCTTATAATAGTGAGGAGGGGCTATTATAATAGTGAGGAGGGCCTATTATAATAGTGAGGAGGGGCTAACAATATTGAGGAGGAGCTAATATATAGAGAGGAGGGGCTAATATAATAGTGAGGAGGGGCTAATACAATAATGAGGAGGGGCTAATAGGGAGTGGCTTATAATAGTGAGGAGGGGCTAATATAATAGTGAGGAGGGACTAATATAATAGTGAGGAGGGACTAATATAATAGTGAGGGAGGGGCTAATATAATAGTGAGGAGGGGCTAATAGTAAGGAGGGGCTAATATAATAGTGAGGAGGGGCTAATATAATAGTAAGGAGGGGCTAATATAATAGTGAGGCGGGACTAATATAATAATGAGGAGGGGCTAATAGGGAGTGGCTTATAATAGTGAGGAGGGGCTATTATAATAGTGAGGAGGGGCTATTATAATAGTGAGGAGGGGCTAATATAATAGTGAGGAGGGGCTAATATAATAGTAAGGAGGGACTAATATAATAGTGAGGAGGGGCTAATATAATAGGAGGGGCTAATAAAAGAAGGGGCTAGTACTGGCCCCTGGAGCCCCAGACTGATGTAGCATTGATGTCAGGACTGCCCCAGTTCTCCCCTCTTAGGACAGGTATAGTCTATTGTGTTTGTGTACATTCATACAGTTGCCAACAGTCCCAACTTTGTCAGGATAGTCCTAAATTTTCAATAACCAAAGCCACGCCCTCTTTACACTTGGCCACACCCCCTTGTTAGTTAGACGTGGCACACTGAGTGTCTAAAACAAATAATCAATGTGGTGCGTGGCACGTGGACTGTTTTCTGGTGTAAATTGTGCCAGAATTCTGGGGCTTCTCCATTTGTAAATCTGCCCCATTGTTACTGTTCACACCTCGCAGGTTTCAAGCTCTTGTTCTGTTGGCCATTGAGGCCCAGGTGGGTCTGACTACAGTGCACGTCTGTCAGGGGACAGGAAGTCTCCAGTGCGCAGTAGAATATCCTCCCTCTGTTATATCCTCTGTTGTCAGAAACTCCTGGTCAAGATACGATATATTCTGTGTACAACGGGGCAGATTTACTAATACTGTGTAAGACAGTGCGAAGTATCACTAGACAGCCTTATACTACACCAGCTTTATCACAGTGTCTAGTGCTGGATAATACTACACTGCCTAGGCTAACGTTACACCTTCTATTAGCTGCCTTAGGTTACACCAGAAAAAAGCACCGACATTAGGCCATGCCCACTTTATGTGAAACCACGCCCCTTTTTATACAAAGTGCCTAAGACACTTGATAGATGCCACACTAGCCAGTTTTTCCTACTCCGGTCTTAATGAAGTCCCTGACTGTGTCTAATACTTACCCCTCACTGATGATAAGCGGCTCAGTCCCCCCTAAGCCGCTGATCCCCCTATTCCTATAACAGGTGCGAGCAGTCCAGCACATACCCTGCGGAGGTCTGGGGACGTGTAGCATCCACAGGCCCGGGCCACTATTCAGCAGCTGCCGGATCACAGCGGACTCCTCTATGGCAGACCATCAGACTGGGACCCACCGATCCCGACCTCCTATAGACCGGGCCCTACACAGTGACATTTGTGTTGGATCACAATCTTTGTAAATCTGCACAATTAATCCAGTGTTATATAATATCTTATACTCCAGTCACCTCTAGAGCTGCAGTTCCTCAGGCTGACACCCCAGTTTCACAGTTTAGAATCCATAATGCACAGGACTCAGTATAGCGCCCCCTCCAGGCTCCCCCTTATTAAAGCACAACCTATCTAGTATTCACTGTTATAATAATCCAGCCCTCTAAGCCCTTCCTGCTGAGATGGGGCTGGGCTTGTATTTATACACAGCAGCCAATCAGAGGAGGCAGAGCTGCACAAGGGTGGAGACAGCAGCCTCCTGAACCAATGAGGAGACAGTGGGCGTGTCTCAGACTACCTCAGACTACGGTGGACGCTGTACCCTACACCTTCCGGGCAGCAGTGAGATGTGAAATCAAATAGCTGGATGCAGCTCTGGATGTGACTGGAGTGGAAACTACAATGCAATGTTCTAGGCTCAGTAGGAGTTTGTACGGTCCAGATTTTTGTATGAGCTGTGATTGGTGCGCCCCATCCCCGGTGTATAGAGCAGCCTGTATATACGTGTACTGATAGATATGGACAGTATCTGTCCTCATGGATCTCACTATTAATCTGTATATCTAAGTTAGATGAATCGTTGTACAAATTCAGGTATCAGAGATTGTGGCCGCCGAGCTCCTCGCTGCTGGGGCTCGTACCCGCCGTTACAGTGTGACGGTTCACTATTCACTCATCCATAGGACTCTTATGTCACTGTGTCTTCTATGTTCTCACCTCCCCCACATTATTACGTCTATTAACCCTTTGTCTTCTTGTGTTTTTGCTTCTCGTGTATCCAGAATCTGCAGACACTTTGTATTGTAAAAATAAAGCTCCAGTGACGATAAATAAAACCGCCGAGGTCTGAATCTTCTCCAATCTTATATGTCTGTTATTACATAAAGCGGATTTAGTGATCGGAGGATTCGTTTGTGATCACAGAATGTTATAAAATGTTGCGATGTTTATTTCAGGGACAGAATCTGAGCACAAAAGACACAAGAAATGATTTTTGTCCCAGAATTTTTGTTATTTTGTTGCCACTTTGTAAATCTGATGATACAGAGAAATCTGAGCCAATCCTGACCGGCGTAGATATCCATTCTGTCAAATGGGTGTGACCCTGATTTAATAAGAGGCGGAGCCTGGCACTATTCAGGGGTCAGTCCTAATAAAGTCCCCCCACAAAAGTCACAAAATAACATTTGGTATCCACATAATAACTGCTACATATTGTGAGTATTTTGTGTTATTGTGATACATTTTGTGACTTGCCTTACTGTGTGATATGTAACAGATTTCTCCCACCCCCAAAATGGCTGACGACTGCTGCTTAAATACTCTGCACAGCAGTGATGGGTGAAGATTTTATTGTTTGCTTTGATATAAAGTATAATGTTCTGGTAATGTGAATATAAAGACAAAGCACAAGAGCTGACACTCGGGTGGGCGTCGTCATTAGACAGCGTCACTATAAGCTTCAGCAGGAGACGAGCGGACATACTGCGAGGACCCCCAAATATTCTGGGATCCCGTCAGTCTGAATGCTCTCACTATTAGGATGATAGCTCTTAAAGGGACGGGCACAGAAGCGATCACTAGGACGGATTTTCACTGTAATGTCTTCATTCTTTAGTGGATCAAATCCTAAAACCCTCCCACATCACAATTTTGATCTCGGCTTCCTGTCACAGAAGGAGAACTCTCATGGTTACATCTTATACACAGCAAGTCCAGGTGAAAATGGAGGACACGTCACGTATCTATAGGTGGTGGCAGAGGACACGTCACGTATCTACAGGTGATGGCAGAGGACACGTCTCGTATCTACAGGTGATGGCAGAGGACACGTCTCGTATCTACAGGTGATGGCAGAGGACACGTCTCGTATCTACAGGTGATGGCAGAGGACACATCACGGATCAACAGGTGATGGCAGAGGACACATCTCGTATCTACAGGAGATTGCAGAGGACATGTCACGTATCTATAGGTGATGGCAGAGGACACGTCACGTATCTACAGGTGATAGCAGAGGACACGTCACGTATCTACAGGTGATGGCAGAGGACACGTTTCTTATCTATAGGTGGTAACAGAGGACACATCACGTGTCTACAGGTGAAAACGGAGGACACATCTCGTATCTACAGGAGATTGCAGAGGACATGTCACGTATCTACAGGTGATAGCAGAGGACACGTCACGTATCTACAGGTGATGGCAGAGGACATGTCACGTATCTATAGGTGATAGCAGAGGACACGACTAGTATCTATAGGTGATGGCAGAGGACACGACTAGTATCTACAGGTGATGGCAGAGGACATGTCACGTATCTATAGGTGATAGCAGAGGACACGTCTCGTATCTACAGGTGATGGCAGAGGACACGTTTCTTATCTATAGGTGGTAGCAGAAGACACATCACTTATCTATAGGTGATAGCAGAGGACACGTCACGTATCTATAGGTGATAGCAGAGGACACCCCCACGTATCTACAGGTGATGGCAGAGGACACGTCACGGATCTACAGGTGATGGCAGAGGACACGACTAGTATCTACAGGTGATGGCAGAGGACATGTCTCGTATCTACAGGTGATAGCAGAGGACACGTCACGTATCTACAGGTGATAGCAGAGGACACGTCACGTATCTCCAGGTGATGGCAGAGGACACGTCACGTATCTACAGGTGAAAACGGAGGACACATCTCGTATCTACAGGTGATGGCAGAGGACACGTTTCTTATCTATAGGTGGTAGCAGAGGACACATCACGTGTCTACAGGTGAAAACGGAGGACACATCTCGTATCTACAGGAGATTGCAGAGGACATGTCACGTATCTATAGGTGGTAGCAGAGGACACGTCACGTATCTACAGGTGATAGCAGAGGACACGTCACGTATCTACAGGTGATAGCAGAGGACACGTCACGTATCTACAGGTGATAGCAGAGGACACGTCACGGATCTACAGGTGATAGCAGAGGACACGTCACGGATCTACAGGTGATGGCAGAGGACACGACTAGTATCTACAGGTGATGGCAGAGGACACGTCACGTATCTACAGGTGATGGCAGAGGACACGACTAGTATCTACAGGTGATGGCAGAGGACACGTCACGTATCTACAGGTGATGGCAGAGGACACGACTAGTATCTACAGGTGATAGCAGAGGACACGTCACATATCTATAGGTGGTAGCAGAGGGCATGTCTCGTATCTACAGGTGATGGCAGAGGACAAGTCACGTATCTATAGGTGATGGCAGAGGACACGTCACGTATCTATAGGTGTGTGAAAGATCCTCAGTGCGCCAACACCGCTTTGGCTCACACCTGAGTCTTCTTTCATATAAAAACCACACTCACCGCCAGTGAGTGCCGGGTTCACAAGATAAATACAAGACAAGCTTTCTAAATTTTATATATTTATTAACCCCTAAATGGGTCAGTATTAACATCTAACACATGTAGTTCAGAACAGATATGCAGATATATGCAAGCATTAACAGTTACTAGTTACAAGATACAGTGCAATGAAATAAAAGGGCATAAAAATTAAATAGTTACTTTACCACACATATCCTGGATGTGGCTCTATAATCCAACACTCACACATGCTCTGTCATGTGTGAATAACCAGTGGAGGCTGCTTAGCATGTGGCATTAATACAGCCTGCATGCTCTTCACAGTGGTCTGTCTGTAAAAACTCCTCATAGTGTTCTCTTGTAGTCCCAGCACAATCTCCTCCCACTGACCTCTTACCTCATCTTATATACCCTTTATGCCACCTCCCAGAATGAGGTCACCGGCAACAGCAAGTCTGATTGATTAATGCACTCAAGTCCAGATTCTTTATATTGAGCTGAGACCAAGTGAAAGGATACAATGTTATCAGCCATATCTACCAGTGCAGACTGATCAATGCATGTTCCTTTGAACAAGCAGGGCTGTGTATGAATTCAATGGAGCCCTGCTGGGATGGATACAAAGCCCCATTTTTACAATGTTGCTTCTACTGCCAATATACACCTAGGCTTATAGCTGCGCACATTATGAATAAATGCAGGTAAGAAGGGAGATACTATACCCAGAAATCAAAATACAGCTTTGAGCCATATTTAAGCAGAATCATCACAAGGTGGTAGCAGAGGACATGTCTCGTATCTACAGGTGAGGGTCCTCCTGCCATGTCACTGCTGCTTTGGACCATGTTTCTGCAGCCACTGCTGCAGGTGGTGGTTCTCGGGGTCCATACACTTCAGCTGCTTATTCACATGTAACCTATAAAGGAAAGAAGATGATCAGAGATGGAAACACCAGAGAGATCATGAAGAATGGGGAGGAGGCTGGAAGTAACCAGGTCATAATGTGTACATTCAGAATGGGGGCTATACATGGAGGACAGAGGGGGGTAAATAATGTCACACTGTGTCATAACAGGGGTGGAAAAAGATACAGATTATACAGTCACCACTAGGAGGAGATCACTACATACAGATTATACAGTCACCACTAGGAGGAGCTCACTACATGCAGATTATACAGTCACCACTAGAGGGAGCTCACTACATACAGATTATACAGTCACCACTAGAGGGAGCTCACTACATACAGATTATACAGTCACCACTAGAGGGAGCTCACTACATACATATTATACACTCACCACTAGGGAGAGCTCACTATATACAGATTATACAGTCACCACTAGAGGGAGCTCACTACATACATATTATACAGTCACCACTAGGGAGAGCTCACTACATACAGATTATACAGTCGCCACTAGAGGGAGCTCACTACATACAGATTATACAGTCACCACTAGGAGGAGCTCACTACATACAGATTATACAGTCACCACTAGGGGGAGCTCACTACAAACAGATTATACAGTCACCACTAGAGGGAGCTCACTACATACAGATTATACAGTCACCACTAGGGGGAGCTCACTACATACAGATTATACAGTCACCACTAGAGGGAGCTCACTACATACAGATTATACAGCCACCACTAGAGGGAGCTCAGTACATACAGATTATACAGTCACCACTAGGGGGAGCTCACTACATACAGATTATACAGTCACCACTAGGAGGAGCTCACTACATACAGATTATACAGTCACCACTAGAGGGAGCTCACTACATACAGATTATACAGTCACCACTAGGAGGAGATCACTACATACAGGTTATACAGTCACCACTAGGAAGAGCTCACTACATACAGATTATACAGTCACCACTAGAGGGAGGTCACTACATACAGATTATACAGTCACCACTAGGGGGAGCTCACTGCATACAGATTATACAGTCACCACTAGAGGGAGCTCACTACATACAGATTATACAGTCAGCACTAGAGGGAGCTCACTACATACAGATTATACAGTCACCACTAGGAGGAGCTCACTACATACAGATTATACAGTCACCACTAGAGGGAGCTCACTGCATACAGATTATACAGTCACCACTAGGAGGAGCTCACTCCATACAGATTATACAGTCACCACTAGAGGGAGCTCACTACATACAGATTATACAGTCACCACTAGGGGGAGCTCACTACATACAGATTATACAGTCACCACTAGGGGGAGCTCACTACATACAGATTATACAGTCACCACTAGAGGCAGCTCACTACATACAGATTATACAGTCACCACTAGAGGGAGTTCACTACATACAGATTATACAGTCACCACTAGAGGGAGCTCACTACATACAGATTATACAGTCAGCACTAGAGGGAGCTCACTACATACAGATTATACAGTCACCACTAGGAGGAGCTCACTACATACAGATTATACAGTCACCACTAGGGGGAGCTCACTGCATACAGATTATACAGTCAGCACTAGAGGGAGCTCACTACATACAGATTATACAGTCACTACTAGAGGGAGCTCACTACAAACAGATTATACAGTCACCACTAGGAAGAGCTCACTACATACAGATTATACAGTCACCACTAGAAGGAGCTCACTGCATACAGATTATACAGTCACCACTAGGGGGAGCTCACTGCATACAGATTATTCAGTCACCACTAGGGGGAGCTCACTGCATACAGATTATACAGTAACCACTAGGGGGAGATCACTGCATACAGATTATACAGTCACCACTAGGGGGAGCTCACTACATACAGATTATACAGTCACCACTAGGAGGAGCTCAATACATACAGATTATACAGTCACCACTAGGAGGAGCTCACTACATACAGATTATACAGTCACCACTAGGAGGAGCTCACTACATACAGATTATACAGTCACCACTAGGAGGAGCTCACTACATACAGATTATACAGTCACTACTAGTGGGAGCTCACTACATACAGATTATACAGTCACCACTAGAGGGAGCTCACTACATACAGATTATACAGTCACCACTAGAGGGAGCTCACTACATACATATACAGTCACCACTAGGAGGAGCTCACTACATACAGATTATACAGTCACCACTAGAGGGAGCTCACTACATACAGATTATACAGTGACCACTAGGAGGAGCTCCCTACATACAGATTATACAGTCACCACTAGAGGGAGCTCACTACATACAGATTATACAGTCACCACTAGAGGGAGCTCCCTACATACAGATTATACAGTCACCACTAGAGGGAGCTCACTACATACATATTATACAGTCACCACTAGGAGGAGATCACTACATACAGATTATACAGTCACCACTAGAGGGAGCTCACTACATACAGATTATACAGTGACCACTAGGAGGAGCTCCCTACATACAGATTATACAGTCACCACTAGAGGGAGCTCACTACATACAGATTATACAGTCACCACTAGAGGGAGCTCCCTACATACAGATTATACAGTCACCACTAGGGGGAGCTCACTACATACAGATTATACAGTCACCACTAGGAGGAGCTGTGTACATTTAATATATCTACCTATCAGGGCACCCCCGCTCCCTGGCCCAATGTGAGCATGTGTGACATTATGTATATATTGCTCGAGATTTTGTACAATATCTTGGATTGGATACAATATTGTGGATTAGATACAGTATCTGTATTCCACTCTGATCTTGTTACATTGTGTCTTGCCTTCAGACGTGTTCAGACTGGGCCACATTCCTCCTTCTGCTCCTCCACAATCCTGGAATGTGCACAAGTTCTGATCGGTATTTATAGTGATCGGTGTGTAAATCACTGTTATTCTGTCCTGTAGTGTCGGCTCTGGTGATACATTGGTGACTATTAGGCTACGTTCACACGGTGCTGTCATGATGTGGCTGAGACTCGGCTGTCACGCAGTTGAGCACTTGGCGGCCATGCCAGCTGCTTTATACTATGCCGATAGGACTCTGTACACACTGGTTGTTTTCTGGTTGGTTCCCCCACACTGGCTAGATACAATAAATAGGACACTATAGCAGCGGGCACCGCCACCCAGCTTTCTGCCACGTCTTGTATGTCATTGTATCCTTAGCCTTAAAGGGGTTGTTGATCCCGGGGCCTGAGGATAGGACATACCGATGACACTTCGACCCTGCACCAATCAGATGTCCTGGCGGCCTCCAGTGTCAGAGGCTATACAGGGGACAGGGCCGGGGGCACCTATAATGGGAGCACTGCTGCGGTGCTTTCTGCTGACGACACCATCACCATCTATCTGCACCTCCGAGGTAATGGCGATGTCTCCTTCACATGTGAGTCCACTGTTAAGATGAAACAATCTGAAGAATGGCCAGAACAGAACTTGGGGAATTATGTTTCTCTAGTCCCCACCAATCCTGAGCAATCATTGCTGTTAGTTTCAGCACAGTTCTGCTCTCTACTGTCAGGTGGGCGGTACCTGTCTATTTGTACCAACCTAAGACCGCCCACCTGACAGTAGAGATTATAATTGCGCTGAAACTAACAGCAACGATTGCTCAGGATTGGTGGGGACTAGAGAAAAAAATTCCAAATGTTCTGGAATCAGTGGAGCGGCGGCTATAGAAGGATGTGACGAGGTGGAGGAGGTGGAAGGTCCCCTTTAAAGGATCCCTCCATGATGTCACCTCCTCTGTCCCATGATGCACGGCAGTCACACATGTAGTAGGAGATATCTAACCTGCCTGGTTACCGTGTGATAGAGCTGCGGTCATACTGGTTGCCTAGCAACTATGTGCCCTGGGTCTGGGTGACAACCATCTATATTGAAGTTCTACGTGCAATACTGTAGACGCCTCTCCTGTTAGGCCCGTCCTACATAAGAGACTGCACAATACACCATGGTGACTTCTGAAGTGTAAGGACACCAGGCGGGTGAGAACATGACGGGGCGGACATGGGGAAGACATGGCCCAGACACTCACACGATGGCCCTGATGCGGCAGATCCCGTCTTTCTTCTGGAGCTGCACCTTGGTCACTCTCCGCAGCATGTTCTTCGGGATGTGGAAAGCAAGTTTGGTGCAGCAGGAAGTGGTAGAAGATGGCAGGCCTGAAGAAGACACAGCGTAGGGATCAGTCAGTGACTATGGAGAGCACAAAGAATGGATGACACCATGGAGTGGAGTCATCACCATCATCATCACCATCACCATCATCATCACTATCATCATCACCATCATCATCACCATCACCATCATCATCACCATCATCACCATCACCATCATCATCACTATCATCATCACCATCATCATCACCATCACCATCATCATCACCATCACCATCATCATCACTATCATCATCACCATCATCATCACCATCACTGCTCACACATACACACAGGCAGGAGGCCGACATTGATGTAGATGGTGATGTAAGTTCTATAACAGTATAAATCAGAGGAGGACGTCATCACAATGTGTCAGTAGTGCAGCCTCAGGCCTTGTGCTAGTACCTGTAAGTGATCAGATCTTCACACAGAAGGATACGGCCTATATCACACACCATGTATCACTCCCATCATCCCTGACCCCAGGAGCTGACAATCTAATCTCTATATCACACACCATGTATCACTTCCATCATCCCTGACCCCAGGAGCTGACAATCTAATCTCTATATCACACACAATGTATCACTCCCATCATCCCTGACCCCAGGAGCTGACAATCTAATCTCCCTATATCACACACCATGTATCACTCCCATCATCCCTGACCCCAGGATCTGACAATCTAATCTCTATATCACACACACCATGTATCACCCCCATCATCCCTGACCCCAGGAGCTGACAATCTAATCTCTATATCACACACAATGTATCACTCCCATCATCCCCGACCCCAGGAGCTGACAATCTAATCTCTATATCACACACCATGTATCACCCCCATCATCCCTGACCCCAGGAGCTGACAATCTAATCTCTATATCACACACAATGTATCACTCCCATCATCCCCGACCCCAGGAGCTGACAATCTAATCTCTATATCACACACCATGTATCACTCCCATCATCCCTGACCCCAGGAGCTGACAATCTAATCTCCCTATATCACACACCATGTATCACTCCCATCATCCCTGACCTCAGGAGCTGACAATCTAATCTCTCTATATCACACACAATGTATCACTCCCATCATCCCTGACCCCAGGAGCTGACAATCTAATCTCTATATCACACACCATGTATCACTCCCATCATCCCTGACCCCAGGAGCTGACAATCTAATCTCCCTATATCACACACACCATGTATCACCCCCATCATCCCTGACCCCAGGAGCTGACAATCTAATCTCCCTATATCACACACCATGTATCACTCCCATCATCCCTGACCCCAGGAGCTGACAATCTAATCTCTATATCACACACAATGTATCACTCCCATCATCCCTGACCCCAGGAGCTGACAATCTAATCTCTATATCACACACCATGTATCACTCCCATCATCCCTGACCCCAGGAGCTGACAATCTAATCTCTATATCACACACACCATGTATCACCCCCATCATCCCTGACCCCAGGAGCTGACAATCTAATCTCTATATCACACACAATGTATCACTCCCATCATCCCCGACCCCAGGAGCTGACAATCTAATCTCTATATCACACACCATGTATCACCCCCATCATCCCTGACCCCAGGAGCTGACAATCTAATCTCTATATCACACACAATGTATCACTCCCATCATCCCCGACCCCAGGAGCTGACAATCTAATCTCTATATCACACACCATGTATCACTCCCATCATCCCTGACCCCAGGAGCTGACAATCTAATCTCTATATCACATACAATGTATCACTCCCATCATCCCTGACCCCAGGAGCTGACAATCTAATCTCCCTATATCACACACACAATGTATCACTCCCATCATCCCTGACCCCAGGAGCTGACAATCTAATCCCCCTATATCACACACAATGTATCACTCCCATCATCCCTGACCCCAGGAGCTGACAATCTAATCCCCCTATATCACACACCATGTATCACTCCCATCATCCCTGACCCCAGGAGCTGACAATCTAATCTCCCTATATCACACACCATGTATCACTCCCATCATCCCTGACTCACAATCACATGTCCATTGACCATTGGTCGCCTCTGGAGACGGTCGGAGGTTCCTCTCTTGTCCTTCCAGTTTCCACCTCTACAATATCTCAGATTCATTGATTTTGCCGATTAACCCAAATTCCCAAACCCTCTATAATCTGATTGGTTTACACAGTTAGTGCCTCCCCTCCCCCCTCCCCAGTATTTACGAGCCCCACCTGGGCAGGATCTTCTGTGCGGATCTCCTAGTAAGATGTCTACAATGTCACCTCTGGTTCCTCATTGTCTTCTCTGTCTCTTACCTTGATGTGCGTCTCTGATGGAGCTCAGGAGAAGGACCAGGAGGACGAGGACCCTCGGGGTCAGGGAGGCCATTGTCCTGATGGAGGAGCGGGTTCTCGTGATCAGTTCTGGGAGAAGCTGAGGAGTTTCCTACCTCTATATATGAGCAGACCCACCCTGTCTCCTCAGGCAGTGTCTTATGTTATTCTCAGGTCGCAGGTGGGGATTTCTTGTGTTACTTTATGTAATAATCAGAAACAGATTACGGAATCAGAAAGCAACCTTCTACTCGTATCCTCCAATCGCGGCCTCTAAACGTTTCCTAAAAATGTTTCTCCTTGACTTTTCCCGGTTGAGGTCACCAGGACTTTGTTGTCTCCATGAGCAGGTAGACAACAAAGGGGACACTAAACCCCCCACACGTGACTATGGACCGGGGGTTTAATGTCCCTGTTATAACGCAATCCATGGCCGCATTAAAAATAAAAAATCTTTATCCTCCCCCTGCCGCTGTACTCCCCGCGCCTGCGCAGTTCTTCATTGAAGCCAGAGCAGTACTCCTCGGCTTCAGTGCGCATGCCCCGCAATGACATAGTGAAGCCGGGGAGTCCATCTTTGTCTTCACTGAAGAACAGCGCAGGCGCCGGGAGGCGTGCCAACCAAGAATCTCATGAATCAGCCGGACCGTTCTCACCGAACAGCGCTCATTGGACCCTTCTCTAAGTAAGTATAAAGGTTTTTTATTTTTAATGCGCCTGCGGATTGCCTTACAACAGGCGACGTGTGGGTCGTTTAGTGTCCCAGATTGACCTGACAGATTCCCTTTAAAGAGGACTTTTCACCAACTCCGGTCCTTACCATCTGTTAATAGCCCCCGCTGCTCTGATTCCGGCACAGTTGGAATTTTTTCTCTAGCTCCCACCATTCCTGCACAATTGTCGCTGTTAGGATATAGCCTGATATGTTACCTAGACTCCCTAATGTCAAGTGGGTGGTGTCAGGCAGGAACAGGCAAGGGGGTGTGACTCCAATCAGAGGCTGACAGTGTCAAAGCTCAGAATCAAGCCCCTTGCCTGCTCCAGCCTGACACCACCCACTTGACATTAGGGAGTTTAGATAGAATATCAGGCACCAAAACTAACTGCCCTGATTGCTCAAGATTGAGGGGGCTAAATAAAAAAAATTCCAAGTCCATCAGAATCGGTGGTGGGGTGATGGTCCGCACCTCATTATGATAGGGTACCTATAGATGAGGATTAGATGTCGTGATCGCTGCAGATTTGGGTCTTTCCCTCCTCTCTGATGGTTTCTATAAATGCTCATTTTCTCTCTATAACTGTGCTGAGAGGGCGGGGTCTTCCTGTAGCAGCGGTGTGATGTCTCCTCTTTAGCCCCGCCTCCCCTCACACAGTTTGCAGTCTCATTGACACAGAGAAGAAACCTTGAGCTGCATCCTTCTCCTCCCCCTTATGGAGGGGTCATCTCCAAAACAGTAGGTATGGCTGCAGAGGGGTCACAACCCCCATGCTGACACTTGTCCTCCACTAGGGGCTTATGAAATGAAGCAAGGAGCAATGGAAGAGGGTGCCTGATCTGAGGGGTCATGTGGGCAGCCGTGTGTGTGGGTGTCACTTACCTGGGGGAGAGATGGCACCAGGGGGCACTATCGGATGAAGGGGATGGCGGGGGCAGTGTGAAACTGGCATCGTGTAGATGTGACATGTACTACCTGCCTACATATTGTACAGCCCAAGTACCCCCCTTAATGGCAGTGGTGCCCCCTTATGGCAGTGGCGTCTATTAGCAGGATAAGGCGTCTGCCACACTGCAAAAAATTATTCAGGACTGATTTAAGGAACATGAAACCAGTAAGTGAAGCATCAGAGCGGTGTAGTCCAGCTGGCCGGAGGGGGCCCGGTGCTTATGGTAATTCATTGATACCTTTCCTCTTTAACAGCGCTCCATGTGGTCTGGTGCAGTATTACAACTTATACATTTTACTTCCATGTGGCATGGAATTAATGACCGGGGGTGTAACTAAAGGCTCACAGGTGCAAAAACTCAGCTTGGCCCCCTTCTTGGCCCACTGCACAATTTCTCCATCAGCCGTGGCCCATCTGTACATTTCCCCTTCCTCCTCTGTCTGGCCCACACCACCATGACAACTTCTTCACAACATGTCTGTGCACACAAGCTTCCCATCATCCCCACCCCGTCAGTGCCCCCCAAACAGTATTGTACCACCTTTTGTGCCACAGACACCCCCTGCTTTACTATATGCTGCAGACTGACTGGTATATGTGCCGTTAAAGCCGTGTATCATAAATCTTCTCCCTCCAGTGCACCAGAGGGCAGGGGGAATACATTTACAGTGCACAGACTGCGGCCATCAAAGGGGATCAGAAAGGAGAGTAAAGAAGTTTATCCAGCCCTAGTGTGCCCCCCATTCCCCCGACTCAGTCACAGCAGCGACCCCTGTAGTCCTGCCAAGGTTAATGACGCCATATTGTAGGAAATGTCCTCGTCATGGAGGCCCCATGTGACTGGTATAGGGGCCTCTGTCTCAGTGCTGGCCGGCAGGGTAACCTTAGACAGCTGCCTCAATGGCCCATCCCTTGTCCTGGCGGTCATCCACTGGCGGTTCTCCCGGGTGTTATCTGTAAGGTCATTACTAGGGATGAGCAAACCGGCCCATAAGTCTTTTCCAAGACTTATGAGTTTGGCCAAACCTGAAATTTTTGGGGTCCGCCACCCAAAAATCATGAAATGTTGGCACAACCCAAGTGACCACTAAGGCCCAATCACAGGTATGAATGGTGACGCGGCGGCCCTTGATGTTACAGAAGAGGCCCAAAGAGGATTAAGAAAACTAGTAGGCTAACCTCACGAACATGGGCATAGCTCCAGGGCGTGCAGAGGAAGCCATCACTACCGGGCCCTGGACACAGTGGGGGCCCCAAAGGTCTCTCTGCCACATAAAATATCCCACTATTCTGCAGAGTACTAGGTAGCTCGGGGCTCCACTATGTCCCCTCTAGTCTCTACACCGTGTTTATACAGTCGGGCACAGGGACTGAGGAGCGTTCTATATACTCAGCTTAGAATAGTCCTCATGATCAGGAAGACAAATCCATCAAGTCTGAACAGGCCTGACCGCGGTGGCCTCGGTGCTGACCCTCCTTAGGGTGAGCGTAGTAACCCGTGTGGCGTTCATGGAGACACAACGCGCCTGGGGGAAGGGAATTTTTTGGCCCGTAGCCTGGTGGCAGTTCATGGGGGGCGTCAGGGATGTTCCTGTGTCCAGTCTCCGACCTTCCTCACAGTGGGGACATTATGTCACTTTTATTTCCTATTCTTGTAACACAATTTGGGGATTTTACCGTTTAGTTCTCAGACTTTATGTCATTTCTCAAAATTCAAAAATTTACAATACAAGATCGAGAGTCGGTTTTGTCTTACACACCCATATACATACAGTCTAGTCTTACACACCCATATACTGTACATACAGTCTAGTCTTACACACCCATATACTGTACATAGTCTAGTCTTACACACCCATATACATACAGTCTAGTCTTACACACCCATATACATACAGTCTAGTCTTACACACCCATATACTGTACATATAGTCTAGTCTTACACAGCCATATACATACAGTCTAGTCTTACACACCCATATACATACAGTCTAGTCTTACACACCCATATACTGTACATATAGTCTAGTCTTACACAGCCATATACATACAGTCTAGTCTTACACAGCCATATACATATAGTCTAGTCTTACACAGCCATATACATATAGTATAGTCTTACACACCCATATACATACAGTCTAGTCTTACACAGCCATATACATATAGTCTAGTCTTACACAGCCATATACATATAGTATAGTCTTACACACCCATATACATACAGTCTAGTCTTACACAGCCATATACATATAGTCTAGTCTTACACACCCATATACATACAGTCTAGTCTTACACAGCCATATACATATAGTCTAGTCTTACACACCCATATACATATAGTCTAGTCTTACACACCCATATACATATAGTATAGTCTTACACACCCATATACATACAGTCTAGTCTTACACACCCATATACATACAGTCTAGTCTTACACAGCCATATACATATAGTCTAGTCTTACACACCCATATACATATAGTCTAGTCTTACACACCCATATACATACAGTCTAGTCTTACACACCCATATACATACAGTCTAGTCTTACACACCCATATACATACAGTCTAGTCTTACACACCCATATACATACAGTCTAGTCTTACACACCCATATACATATAGTCTAGTCTTACACACCCATATACATATAGTATAGTCTTACACACCCATATACATATAGTCTAGTCTTACACACCCATATACATACAGTCTAGTCTTACACACCCATATACATACAGTCTAGTCTTACACAGCCATATACATATAGTCTAGTCTTACACACCCATATACATACAGTCTAGTCTTACACACCCATATACATACAGTCTAGTCTTACACACCCATATACATACAGTCTAGTCTTACACACCCATATACTGTACATATAGTCTAGTCTTACACACCCATATACATACAGTCTAGTCTTACACACCCATATACATACAGTCTAGTCTTACACAGCCTGTTCTGACTCAATAGCTTGGCTGCAAGTGTTAGGTTGTGAGAGTGTCCTGTAGTCTCTATGCTAACCAGCAATTTACACCAAGATATCTATCAGATAGTGTTCAACTCAACTGAGGAGGCGTAGATAAGATTCCAGATGCTTTAATCCAAGTAAATCTTGTAGAACCTCATACAGCAGTAGGTGAAAAATGATGAAATACCAGGAGCTGAGCAGACATGTTGCTTACAAAGAAGTGAAACTAAACTGAGGGGGAGAGAGGAGCTACAGCATCACAGCTAAGGATACAGAGAGAGAAGGGACAAACTACAAAGACAAACAGTATCACAGATACATGTCAGTGAATTAAACCAAGTCCTGGGACATGACACTCCCCGCCTGAAATCTTTAGATTTCACTGAAAACAAACATTAAATGTCCTGAGATGTCCATAAGGTCCTCTTCAAACCTGAAAAACAAAAAAGAAACATGCACAACAAACAATAATCAACAGTTAGTCCAAATAAACCAATCTTCAGGTCGGGAAGCCGCAATTTGCCAACACCTCCACCGACCCACACTGTAATCCACAAGAACACGGTTTTAGTTCATGGAAGGAAGCTCCCCGCCATGAGCTGTGAATGGTGTCCTTATCTTCTTTTATGTGACGTCTCCTCTTGGAAGAAGAAGCACCAGTTCATTAATTGGGCGGAAGAAAACTCGCACTGAGCCTCCCTTGGTTACCTTGACCTCCACTTTCCGAGTCTTCCCATCATCACTAGGGACAACTTTAGTGATGAGACCCATAGGCCATTCATTCCGATGGACTTCTTTATCCCTTAGAAGGACGAGGTCACCCACCTGGAGATTAGGTTTTGAGGTCTGCCATTTGTGACGGCTCTGTAGCATGTGGAGGTACTCTGTTTTCCAGTGGTGCCAGAACACATTGGACAGGTGTTGAACTTGTTTCCATTGGCGTCTGTAAATGTCACTGTGATCTAAGGTACGTGGAGAGGTAGCAGCAGTACCAATTTTCTGAGTAAGAAGCGTTGCTGGGGTTAAGATAATTGGAGATTCAGGGTCTGAAGATACTGGGACAAGTGGCCTTGCATTGATTATCGCAGACACTTCAGCAAGAAAGGTTATTAACATCTCATGGGTAAGCAGTGTCGACTTGTGGTCCATCAACATAGAGTCAAGGATTCTGCGTGTGATCCCAATCATACGTTCCCAGGAACCTCCCATATGGGATGAATGTGGAGGGTTAAACGTCCAAGTGCACCCATTGTTGGATAAGAAGTTGTCTAACTGCAGTTCTTTGCAGGCTCCAACGAAGTTAGTGCCACAGTCAGACCTCAGTTGTTTCTCAGCAGGCAGTGGAGTGTCCCAGTCCATGTTCTCAGTGGTAAGCTGTCTTAGTAGTAGCTTGCCTTGAATGGTGATGGGAGCAATGAAACCAAGAGGATCATAAATGCTGTTCACAACAGATAAAACTCCTCGTTTGGTGAAAGGTTTGTCACAAGAAGACACTTGGAATGTGAATGTGTCTTGTTCAGTGTTCCATAGCAATCCTAGGCTGCGTTGCATAGGAGGAGCATCAGAACTGAGATCAAGATCCTTCAAGTTGATTGCATGATCATCAGAGGGAAATGCCTTCATTACCTCCATATTGTTGGAGATGATCTTGTGAAGTCTGAGATTAGCTACAGACAGCATTTCCTGTGTTCTAGAGAGGAGATCAATCATTTCTTCACATGCAGGTAAGGATTTAAGACCATCATCAACATAGAAGTTCCTCTCAACAAACTGACGAGCATCAGAGCCATACTCTTTCTCACCTTCTTGGGCGGTCCTTCTCAGTCCATAGATCGCTACTGCAGGAGATGGGCTATTGCCAAAGACATGTACCTTCATCCGGTAATCTATGACTTCATTGTTGACATCATTGTCCTTATGCCATAGGAACCTGAGATAGTTTCTGTCATCATCCTTAACGATGAAGCAATGAAACATCTGTTGGATGTCGGCCATCACTGCAACTGGTTCCTGTCTGAAACGGATTAAGACTCCTATGAGGCTGTTGTTTAGGTTAGGACCAGTGAGGAGCAGGTTGTTGAGAGAGACGCCTTCATACTGAGCACTAGAATCGAACACGACCCTGATTTGGTCAGGTTTGCGAGGGTGATACACGCCAAATGATGGAAGGTACCAGCATTCTTCTCCTTCCTTTAGTGGAGGAGCAGGTTCTGCATGATCTCTCTCAAATACCTTCTGCATGAAACCTACAAAGTGTTTCTCCATCTCTGGTTTCCTCTTGAGGGTACGTTTTAAAGAGGAAAATCTAGAAACTGCTTGCTTCAGATTGTTTGGTAGTTTTGATCTCGGGGAGCGGAAAGGTAAGGGTGCTACCCAGCTGTTGGAATCATCTTGAATGAATTCCTTGTCCATAAGTTTGAGAAATTCTTTATCAGCTATAGCCGGTGCCAGCTTGTTGTCATCACTTGTTGTATTGAACACTGTTAATCCAAGGGTGTCGTCCCCAGGCAGGAAAGTATTCACGTTGTCTCGGTGATTATGCAGCCACTTACTGTTGCTTATCTTCTCTTTCACTTGGTAGTGATGTGGACATGGCTGAAAACAAGTGCTGCGACCATTTGGTAACATATGCGTCTTAAATGAAGAAATATTGGTGGGCCTTTTCATCCTACCTATGCAGACGTTGCCAATGATAACCCATCCTAGATCGAGGCGCTGGGCAAATGGTGCATCATGTGGTCCATTAATTTGCTGGCGTATTTTGTGCAGTCTGAGAATGTCTCTACCTAGCAGAACTAGAATGTCTGCATTTTTGTCAAGGGATGGTATTTCACTGGCTATAGCCCTTAGATGAGAGTGCTGGAAAGCCGCCTCTGGTGTGGGTATCTCTTCTCTGTTTGATGGTATCTGGTTGCACTCAACAAGTGTGGGCAAAGGTATCTCCAAATTGCCCTTGAGAGAAGCTATTACGAGACCACTGGCCCTTCTTCCAGAAACCTCTGATATGCCACTACAAGTACCCAAGGTATACGGATAAGTATCACCCTTTAAGTTAAACAGATCAAAGAGTTCTGACCTTGCAAGTGAGTGGTTGCTCTGGTCGTCCAAGATGGTGTACACCCTCAGAGCCCTTTCTGGTTGGCCCTTGGGGTATATATTGACTAGGCATATCCTTGCACAGGACTTGTCACAAAGGTCTTCTCCGCAGACTTCTGTACATGAGGAAGATACTGTGGTAGTATTTGCTGCTTGATCTGTGTTCTCCCCGCCATGCTTAGTTGGGGAAGGGGAACCTCTAGGTGGTGTGGCACTAGGCTGGGATGGATGAAGAGCTTGTACATGGTTCTCACTGCCACACTCTATACACTTAATAGCAATTTTACAGTCTCTAGCAACATGTTCAGTAGAGGAACAACATTTGAAACATATCCCTAGTTTCTTTAGAAACTCTTTACGTTCCTGGATTGGTTTCCTCCTGAAGCCAATACACTTCTTGAGGGGATGAGGCTTCTTGTGAATAGGACACAGACGGTTAGGATTTTCTACCTTTTCGTCTTGGTTGCTGTTGCAACTGCTTTCTTCTGGTGCTGATGTAGGTATAGGAAGAATATCAGTCTTTTTCACCGAAACTGGGCCTCTGCGGTTTCTGTAGTTAGAATGTGAGCTGTCATACTTAATAGGAGGTGAACCAGGAACACTGGGATCCCCATAGGAAAAGCTTGGGTCATTCTTGGATTCTGCAATGTTCTTGATAAACTCACAGAAGTAGGAAAATGGAGGAAAGGAGACTTGATTCTCATTTTTGTATCTTGACCCAACTGTGGTCCACCTTTCTTGAATATTATATGGCAACTTGGAGACTATCGGGTTTACCCCACGAGCAGTGTCCAGGTAACTGAGGCCCGGTAGGAGAGTGTCCGCCTTAGCCAGTAGGAGCTCCATGAGTAGGTCACTAAGTTCTTGAAATTTCTGATGATCCTTACCAGATATCTTTGGAAACCCTTGCAACCGTTTGAACAGAGCATTCTCTATTGCTTCAGGACTGCCATAGGTTTTCTCCAGTCTTTCCCAAGCAGCGGTAAGGCCTGCTATGGGGTTGTAAATGTGGACGGATCTGAGTCTTTTAGCACGTTCTGTGGACTGTGGGCCAAGCCACCGGATAAGCAAATCTAATTCTTCAGTTGCAGTAATGCCAAGGTCACTAATTGCAGTTTTGAAGGCACATTTCCAGCCTCTGTAGTTCTCAGGTTGGTCATCGAACCTTGTGAGTCCAGTCTTAGTAAGCTCACGGCGAACCATGTACCTTGCAAACTCTGACATGTCTGTTCTCTCTGACTTTAAATATTGAGTTGCTGGCTGAGTAGCGGTGATTACGTTGTTAGTGGGGTTCTGGTTAACAGAGGTAGGTAGTGTAGGGGCTGCGTAGGCATTCAGCCTAGGCGCTTGCTTAAAGTCCATAGGTTTAGGCACATATGGATGTGAGACTGGACGGTTGTTTGCAGTCTGGTGGTATGGTGTCACATTGGTGTTTACCTGAGTATCAGTATATTGCATTTGCTGAGGTGCAAGGCTTTGGGAATCCATGAAGGAAGAAGAAACTGGATGCTGGACAGGCAGGGCATTGTACTGACCTTGAATGCGGTGTGCTGCAGAAGATACTGTGCCCTGTTGCTCTGGAGAAATGTTGTCCCTGACAGGAACATTTGTGACAAATAGGGATTCACTGCTTTGGCTTAGTACATAGTCTCTTGTGCGCTTGAGGGGATCCTCTGTTTCCACATCACACAAACTGGTGCTGTCTCTTTCACTTCCACTGATGGCCTGTTCTAAAATGCTTAACCTTGCCATGGCTGCAGCATGCTCATACTGTTTCTCTAGAGCCTCTAGTTCTGCCCTTTTTTGAGCTGCCTTAGCTTCCATCTCTGCTTTCTGTTGAGCTACCTTAGCTTCCATTTCTGCTTTCTGTTGAGCTACCTTAGCTTCCATTTCTGCTTTCTGTTGTGCAAAGGCTGCCTGTATCTTAGTAGCTTCCGCCTCTGCACGTGCTTTTATAAGTTGCTCACTGAGTGTGGAAGATTTTGAGGAACGTGACTTAGATGTACGCTTTGAACGCTTGGTAGACTCAGAAACATGGGATGCCATTTCCTGCAGTTGCGCAATTCTTGCCTCTGTCCTTAACTTAGTTTCATGTACTAAGCTTTCTCGTTCTGAATTGAGATGCTGGAAGCTTTGCAATTCAGCTAAAGAATCGTCTGTATGAAGTTTTCTCAATATGCTTTCATACTCCTCAGCTTTCATTTTATAATGTCCATGCATAGCACAAAGCTGTCGCAGAGCTCCCTCTAGTGATGATACATGGTATGCAGGCAAGCACATGGCAGATATCTTAGTCTGTATTTCCTGCCACCATTTTGAGAGTTCACAGGAAAGTTCATGCTTTAAACCTTCTAGATTGTCTCTAACCTTCCATGTAGGTTTAATCAAGCGTCTAGCCTTCTCACTGGGCTGCAGACTGAGGTCCATGCTACCTTGTGCTTCAGGGTGCCCTTCAGCCATGATGCAACACAAACAGGATAAATATAACTTTGCTGGAGTAAGATGGCTGCTTGCTAGAATCTTCTTATGCTGAGGGAGTCTGAGCTGCGAATGCAACTTACACAATGCTGATTCCTTCTGGCTTCAGGTAACTTGCTGTGACTGACTGTATGTCAGAAGTTGGTGAACTGTCTTACAGCCGTATCTGGCAGTCTTTATGCATCATTTTTCACTGTTCTGACTCAATAGCTTGGCTGCAAGTGTGAGGTTGTGAGAGTGTCCTGTAGTCTCTATGCTAACCAGCAATTTACACCAAGATATCTATCAGATAGTGTTCAACTCAACTGAGGAGGCGTAGATAAGATTCCAGATGCTTTAATCCAAGTAAATCTTGTAGAACCTCATACAGCAGTAGGTGAAAAATGATGAAATACCAGGAGCTGAGCAGACATGTTGCTTACAAAGAAGTGAAACTAAACTGAGAGAGAGGAGGAGCTACAGCATCACAGCTAAGGATACAGAGAGAGAGAGGGGACAAACTACAAAGACATACACAGTATCACAGATACATGTCAGTGAATTAAACCAAGTCCTGGGACATGACACAGCCATATACATATAGTCTAGTCTTACACACCCATATACATATAGTCTAGTCTTACACACCCATATACATATAGTCTAGTCTTACACACCCATATACATACAGTCTAGTCTTACACACCCATATACATACAGTCTAGTCTTACACACCCATATACTGTACATATAGTCTAGTCTTACACACCCATAGACATACAGTCTAGTCTTACACACCCATATACATACAGTCTAGTCTTACACACCCATATACTGTACATATAGTCTAGTCTTACACAGCCATATACATATAGTCTAGTCTTACACACCCATATACATATAGTCTAGTCTTACACAGCCATATACATATAGTCTAGTCTTACACAGCCATATACATATAGTATAGTCTTACACACCCATATACATACAGTCTAGTCTTACACACCCATATACATATAGTCTAGTCTTACACACCCATATACATATAGTCTAGTCTTACACACCCATATACTGTACATAGTCTAGTCTTACACACCCATATACATATAGTCTAGTCTTACACACCCATATACATATAGTCTAGTCTTACACACCCATATACATACAGTCTAGTCTTACACACCCATATACATACAGTCTAGTCTTACACACCCATATACTGTACATATAGTCTAGTCTTACACAGCCATATACATATAGTATAGTCTTACACACCCATATACATACAGTCTAGTCTTACACAGCCATATACATATAGTCTAGTCTTACACACCCATATACATACAGTCTAGTCTTACACAGCCATATACATATAGTCTAGTCTTACACACCCATATACATATAGTCTAGTCTTACACACCCATATACATACAGCCTAGTCTTACACACCCATATACATATAGTCTAGTCTTACACACCCATATACATATAGTCTAGTCTTACACACCCATATACATACAGTCTAGTCTTACACACCCATATACATACAGTCTAGTCTTACACACCCATATACATACAGTCTAGTCTTACACACCCATATACTGTACATATAGTCTAGTCTTACACACCCATAGACATACAGTCTAGTCTTACACACCCATATACATACAGTCTAGTCTTACACACCCATATACTGTACATATAGTCTAGTCTTACACAGCCATATACATATAGTCTAGTCTTACACAGCCATATACATATAGTATAGTCTTACACACCCATATACATACAGTCTAGTCTTACACAGCCATATACACATAGTCTAGTCTTACACACCCATATACATACAGTCTAGTCTTACACAGCCATATACATATAGTCTAGTCTTACACACCCATATACATAGTCTAGTCTTACACACCCATATACATATAGTCTAGTCTTACACACCCATATACATACAGTCTAGTCTTACACACCCATATACATATAGTATAGTCTTACACACCCATATACATACAGTCTAGTCTTACACACCCATATACATACAGCCTAGTCTTACACACCCATATACATATAGTCTAGTCTTACACACCCATATACATACAGCCTAGTCTTACACACCCATATACATACAGCCTAGTCTTACACACCCATATACATATAGTCTAGTCTTACACACCCATATACATACAGTCTAGTCTTACACACCCATATACATATAGTATAGTCTTACACACCCATATACATACAGTCTAGTCTTACACACCCATATACATACAGCCTAGTCTTACACACCCATATACATATAGTCTAGTCTTACACACCCATATACATACAGCCTAGTCTTACACACCCATATACATATAGTCTAGTCTTACACACCCATATACATATAGTCTAGTCTTACACACCCATATACATACAGTCTAGTCTTACACACCCATATACATATAGTCTAGTCTTACACACCCATATACATATAGTATAGTCTTACACACTTGTGTCCATATAGTCCAGTTTTACACACCCATATACATACAGTCTAGTCATACACACTCATGTCCATAAGAACCAGTCTTATACATTTTTGTGCATACAGCCAGATCTTACACACTTGTGTCCATATAGTCCAGTTTTACACACTTGTGTCCATATAGTCCAGTTTTACACCCTTCTGTCCATACAGCTCGATCTTACATACTCATGTCCATATAGTCCAGTCTTACAGCGTCATCACATAGACTTGAAAATATACAGGGACTCAGCCCATGATGATGGTTGTAATCTATATTTTATTCATTATTACACTTATGTGGAATAACTGGTGTGATGAGGAGGT
Source organism: Leptodactylus fallax (assembly GCA_947044405.1). Taxonomy (NCBI): domain Eukaryota; kingdom Metazoa; phylum Chordata; class Amphibia; order Anura; family Leptodactylidae; genus Leptodactylus; species Leptodactylus fallax. The sequence goes on along the minus strand of CAMRHE010000846.1, from coordinate 361,303 downwards.
CACCGGGCACAGCGTAGATTACCAGAAGTATCTGCGGCCATTCTTGGGCTCTGGGCCAGTGACATTATTGGATATTGAGGACCCTCATTGGCTGAGCTGGTGACAATTACATCAACCAATGAGACCCAGAGAAGTAGCTAGCCTCTGAGCCAGAGTGACCAGGATTACCCCAAGGAGTTCATTACCTGGTAGGTTTATTGAGGAGATACCCCAGCCCCTATGTACTGTAGGTGCAACCTCTGCCCCCTAGTGGTCCTGCACAGTACTGTGCTGTTCAGCTCAGGGTTAAAGGTCATCTGTGGCTCATTCTCAGTCTCTGTCTGAGGCCTCCGATGGCCGTCTACTCCCTATAGAATTCAATGGTGGATCCAAAATTGGCCTCTTGTTCATGGTAAACATGATGGGTGGAAGGATGGAAAGTGTGGACACTGATCCAATATGGCTTTCAGAATATACAATGGATTGACTTGAGATCTTGGTTATTATGAGGCTGCAGCTTCTTATCGCTGATGTCCTGCTGTTTGAGGTATAGAGATATAGAGGATCAGGACAACAGTCTGAGAATGGACAACCAATGATCACCTTGTGGCATGAGACAAGGTCTGGGCTACTTCCTGGGTGGCCCCAACTACTGCCCTGGCCACAATGTACCATAAGATAGAACATGTCCTCGTGACCTCTTCTTGGAGATTATGAAGGTTTGGCTTTTTCTCCGTCATCATAAGGTTCGTCTTCTCTCCTCTGAGAACACAAAAGAAACATTGGCTTTTATTATCGGATTCATATATTCTGATGTACAAGACTATAGGATGGAGTCATCCTATAATGATATACAGTGGCTTGCAAAAGTCTTCACACCTCTTGACCTTTGTCACATTTTAAATGTATTTTCTTGAGATTTTCAGTGATAACAACACAAAGTATCAGATAATTGTGAAGTGGAAGGAAAATGATACAAGGTTATCAACATTGTAATCCAATAAAAACCTGACAAGTGTGACGTGCAAAAGTCTTCAGCCCCCTATAGCAATACTTTGTAGAGCCGCCTTTGGCTACAATTCCAGCTCCAAGTCTTTTGGGCTCGGTCTCTACCAGCTTTGCACATCTAGAGATGAGATTTCTGCCCCTTCTTCTTCTTCTTTGCAGCCAGATTGGATGGAGCGTCTGTGATCAGTAATTCTCATGTCTTGCCACAGATGCCTCAATGGGATTTGGGTTTGGACTGTGACTGGGCCATTCTAACCCCGGAATATTCTGTCATCTAAACCATCCCCTGGAGCTCGGGCTGGAGGTTTAGGGTCATTGTCTTGCTGGAATCTCCTTCCCAGTCTCAAGTCTTTTGCAGCCTCCAGTCTCAGGTTTTCTTCCAGGATTGGCCTGTATTTAGCTCCCTCCATCTTGCCATCACCTCTGAGCAGCTTCCCTGTCCCCCCAGCATGATGCTGCCCCCTATGTGTCACAGTGGGGATGACGGGGTGCTCAGGGGGATGAGCAGGGTTACTTTGTATTTAGGCCATGACGTTCCCCTTTGGTCTCCTCTGAGCAGAGCACCTTCTCCCACGTTTGCTGTGTCCCCTATATGACTTGTGGCCATAAACTGCAGACGCCACTTCTTATGTCTTTCTTACAACAATGGTTTCCTTCTTGCCGCTCTTCCATATAGATTGGCAGATTTGTGGGGTGCGCAGTGACTTCTAGTTGTCCTGTGGTCAGATTCTCCCTGTACCTGAGGATTTCTGCAGCTCCTCCACAGTGACCATGGGCCTCTTGGCTGCTTCTCTGACCAGGGCTCTCCTTGCTCAGTGATCTGTTACTTTAGATGGACGGCCATGTCTTGGTAGGTTTCCAGTTGTAGAATACTTTTTTCATTTTTGGATGATGGATTGAACAGCGCTCCTTGGGATGCTCAAAGCTTGGGATATGTTTTATAACCTAACCCTGCTTTACACTTCTCCACAACTTTATCTCTGAGCTGTCTGGTGAGTTCCTTGGTCTTCATGATGCTGTTTGTTCACTAGTGTTCTCTAACAAACCACTGAGGCCTTCACAGAACAGGTATATTTATACTGAGACTACATTACACACAACCGGACTCTATTAACTCATTAAGTGACTTCTGAAGGAAATTGTGTGCACTGGATTATATTTACGGGTATCAGAGTACAGGGTGCTGAAGACTTTTGTACATCACACTTTACAGGTTTTTATTGGCTTACAATGTTGATAACCTTGTATCATTTTCCTTCCACTTCACAATTATCTGATACTTTGTGTAGGTTATCACTGAAAATCTCAATAAAATACATTTAAGTTTGTGGTTGTGACAAAATGTGACAAAGCTCAAGGGGTGTGAAGACTTTACCAAGCCACACTGTAGTCATCCTTGAGGCTTCTTTCTTGTGAAGGTCTCATGATAAGACCTTCAATTACTCCTGTAATTCTAGTCTCAGTCCCTTTAAAATAATGATGTCACTTCCCCCCTGTGGTGATGTCACTAATGTACTGATCCCAGCCAATCAGTGGAGCTGGAAGTGTCTACTTTATTGATGGCTTTCACCACCAGACCTGGTCATCTGCTGAAGCTATCGGTTGTCTCCCAGGACTTTTTACAGTCTATCTGCTCAGCTTGTCACTGGGTTTCTGCACTGACTATCATGTGAGGTTCCTAATAAAATTATGAGGGGTTATTTTTGCCCTTTATTTTTGACACTCACCAATGTCCTAAAGACACAAAGAAAGTGCTTGTGTATTGATGACAGATCACAAGCCTTGCTCTTCTCTCTCCCAACATATGACTGTATAGGAGCTTAAGCCATACCTGTTGTTTCAGGTGCTTTAGTAGAAAGACAAAAAAAAAAACCAACAACGCCGAGCGGCACATAGGGTAATACTGTTTTTTTAAAAAATTATCGTATGATAGTAATATATTACACAATATAAATTGTGTTATGAAAGTAGTTTGTACAGGGTGACCAGGACGTGCCCACTAATAAAGGTTGAGAGTAGGTAGGTGAGCACAGAGTGTGGGTATACAGTATGTGAATGTGCAACCGACAGGGTTTGGTGTGAACCAATGTCCCCTCAATTGGTCAGTTCATATGGTAACACTCTTGTGCATGGTGACACCAGTATCGATGTACTCTCACCTTATATAGTTTCCGTGTGATCACAAATGGTATTGTGGACTTGTCCAGTATATGTCACAGTATGTGCGAGCTGCGGAACCTCTGGGCGTCAGGATCTCCCGGATCCAGGCGGCATATCATGTACAAAAATGGAGAGTATCCAAAAAAAGTGAGGTATGGAGACTGCGCTTCGCTAAGAATGCTTTTTATTAAACTCAATTATACAACGCGTTTCGAGGAATGAGTCCTCTTTATCAAGTGTACTATGAACTGAATAAAAACAAACAAATATTTATGGAAAAATTATACTCATAAATAAATAAATAGATACATAAAAGGCTTGCTAAAAGTTCAAAAGGCAGTGTCAGAGGAACAAGTCAACTCCAACAATTATGTAGAAGAGTTGAAAAGGTAATATAGAGACAACATATATGTACATAGGAAACATATAAAAGAAAAAAAAAAAAAAAAACTATTGTTATGGGGTAGATGAAAGTATATAATAAATTTATATATAAGGTTACTTATAGGGTTTTGAGTTGGAGGGTGGAATGAGAAAGAGTAGTAGTTAGTACTTACCAGCCTAAAGCTATGGGCTGAAAGAGCTGAAGTGTATGAGGTGACCACTTGATTGAGGGTATATAAAGATATGGCTAATAGGTTTAGATAAAGATGATATAAAAAAAAAAAAAAAAACTGGATTGTTGTGGGGTGGATGAAAGTATATAATAGGTTACTTATAGGGTTGTGAATTGAAGGGTGGAATGAGAAAGAGTAGTAGTTAGTACTTACCAGCCTGAAGCTATGGGCTGAAAGAGCTGAAGTGTATGAGGTGACCACTTGATTGAGGGTATATAAAGGTATGGCTAATCCTGGCTTATCAGTTACATATCCCAATTCACTACATCATCCTTCTTCGGATCACTAACCCCTAAATAAAATAAAATAATACATTCCCTTTTTTTTTTTTTTTTTTTTTCTTCCTTCTTCTTTATCTAAACCCCTCCCCTTTATAGGCAGGACCTATTAGCCATACCTTTATATACCCTCAATCAAGTGGTCACCTCATACACTTCAGCTCTTTCAGCCCATAGCTTTAGGCTGGTAAGTACTAACTACTACTTTTTCTCATTCCACCCTCCAACTCAAAACCCTATAAGTAACCTTATATATAAATGTATTATATACTTTCATCTACCCCATAACAATACAGTTTTGTTTTGTTTTTTCTTTTATATGTTTCCTATGTACATATATGTTGTCTCTATATTACCTTTTCAACTCTTCTACATAATTGTTGGAGTTGACTTGTTCCTCTGACACTGCCTTTTGAACTTTTAGCAAGCCTTTTATGTATCTATTTATTTATTTATGAGTATAACTTTTCCATAAATATTTGTTTGTTTTTATTCAGTTCATAGTACACTTGATAAAGAGGACTCATTCCTCGAAACGCGTTGTGTAATTGAGTTTAATAAAAAGCATTCTTAGCGAAGCGCGGTCTCCATACCTCACTTTTTTTGGATACTCTCCATTTTTGTACATGTTGTTTCAGGTGTCTTTCTATAATAAGCTGTCATGGGTACATGAGCACTAACAACGTTTTGATCATTATAGGATGTGTATTCTGCATTTTTAGCAGTTTTCCCCTCCTCAGGCTCTAGCTGTAGTTTGCAGTTCTCCCTGAGCTGGTGGAGTAGCTGCCTACACTGCACACAGTGAGTACAGGAGAATCTGCTCTATCACTTTCTCTCTCTCACTGATTCAGAAACATTCCCAAGACCATGCAGGACCTATATACAGAAGTACTGAGATTCATGTGAATAAAGCACTTGGGCTGTGAAAGAAACTTCCTATTTACAAAATGCAGCACATCCCGCCTAATACAACACACCGTGTAGATCATGTAGTTATGTGATGGGGTGAGCAGATGTGACATGATGGCAATTACATGTTATAAACAAACAAAAGGATACAGGAATGATGAGCCCATGCCCCCACATCGAAAAGTGGTGTGACTATGCGAACGGTGTGTTTCTGTGCCATCTACGCTTTAGTCTTGGCTTGGTAAAACCACTGGCGCCCGAAAGGATCATTGCCAAATTTAATGGAAAAATAAAAGCTGTATTTTATTTCTTAGACCTTGTCAATGCACATGTCGTGGGCCGGTGAAGTCCATGCGGTGCTGGGAACACATTGCTTCAGTTCGTGGACTGTCATAATGAACGGAAACGGTTGCAATCATTGCATGGCACTTATTGACTTTGGCCGAGCGTTACCCTCTGCAGCAGATACCAGAGGGTCCGCCACCCCAGCTAACCCCAAGTCTGCACACAATAATGGGATCTATTGAACAAATATTGGGCAAATTGTTTATGGATTTCATTTTGCTCAATGTCTACTCTAGAACTGGAAACCAACACCCAATGACACCAGCTGACTGCAAAAACATTCAGGAACAGCTAAAAAAAAGACAGTATGGGCAGATTACTGAGCCCCTTGGTGACCCCACACATGGTATAATGGCCCCTTCAGTAATGTCTAGGGATCTGAGCTGGATTCATTACTCGCCGCTCTGCTTCTTCTCTGCTCTGGAGTCTGATGTGACAGAGAGAGAAAGGAAGTAACAAAACCAGCGAACTGCCCGATCCGCAAACATGAACGAGCCTCCACCGGCACTCCTAAAGTGCAGGAACAGCACGAGGCCATGTGCAGGCGTTCATCCTTACTGAGTGGGTGTTCTCACCCATGGCCTATACCCTCAGGGACATTGGGGTACACACACCACAGGTTGAGAACCTCTGCCCTTCTGCATCCAGTATAGACCTGGAGTACCCCCGAGGAGGTGTCTCAGGACCACCAATGCAGAAGCCCCTTAGTCTTCTGACCTCACATGGACAACTGCTAAGAATTATATGGCAGATAATCCTGAGTTTATAGAGACCTCGGGGATATAGATCTATATGGCAGGGCTCCAAGAGGTGGAGTTTTTTCATTTGATCCTATCTAATGACCTTATTGATATGATGGTTCTCCAGACAAACCTGTACACAACAATTCCTTGCCCAGCTCTCTGCCTTGTCCGTCTGCTGCTCCAGCACACATGGTTATATTTTGGGCCATAGCACTGAATATGTGGATAGTAAAGAATCCAAAAATCAGGGAACCCCGGAGCATGGATATTTGATATCACACCCCAATGCTCCACATGGGCATGGGCAGGTTGTGCTTCAAAGCGATCCTTAGATTCTTACATTATGCTGACAATTCACAGAGCCCACCCCAAGGTGATCCCCGCTATGACCACCTGTATAAGAGTAGGCCCCTTGTAGGCCCAGGGTACATTTTAAAGGGAGGCTTCAAACCCCCCAGTACCTGCCGAGAAAGAGAATTCGGCATGAAGATGTATGTCGAAAGTACATCAGGCCCACTGGTTTAGGATATATGAAGGGCAAACTCCAGGATTTAGCCCCTAGAATACTTGTTGGGAGTTAATGGAGAACTAGGATTTGGTGCACCTGCTGGACCAGGGATACAAGTGTCTCACCTCCATAAGTAGTGCCACATTAGGAAGAATCAGGGAAGCCTCCCAAGGTATCCCACAGAAGGGGCAAGAACAGGGCATAGTGCAGTGACAACAAATACAAGGAGTAGGGAGATGGACTACTGACAATACACAGCCACAGCAGCATCCATGCACCAGTACGAGGCACCGCTACAGAGACCCCCAGCCAAATGACATCATACTCTATAATAGGCCTATGGGAGTGGTGGACTTGCCAGATCAAGTCCTGAAGCCCTGCAGTGCCATGCAGATATTAAGGGTGTGGTATCAGAAGATGGCTGCGCACATCATATAGACGGCACCACACAATACATACAGTACGTGTTATATCAATGTACAGACCACAGGGGAACTCTGTCCAGAAGAAGGAGAAGGCCAGGAAGGGAAGGAGACGAGAGCGGTGCACAGTCTGCTCAGAGGCACCATGTATACTACTGGCTGATAGCCCACATGTGACCCAACCATGTAGCACATCGCGTGTTACCTACAATGTGACATTATAATGTGACATCACAACAATCTGCACAAACTTGGGCAATGTTTGACTCCATTAATCATTCAGGTCATTTCCTCTGGGGGGCAGGACATGGGACGTGAGAGGTAGCGCCCCACATTGATAGTGGTAGCAATAAGAGGACGGTGTGTTTGGTTTATTAGCTGCACTTTTGTCCTGGATCCTGGATATGCTCTTTATAACACCTATTTATTCCCAGCATCAGACTAAGCCTCTGTCCCGCCTCCCTCAGCCCCTGCTCACTTCTCCCCCTCCCCACTCTACAGACATCTATAGACATGTGTAGTCTGAGTTGTCAGAGTGAAAGTCAGTGTAGCAGGGAGGTGAGAAGAAGACTGACAAGAGGGGAAAGAAGCATTTTACTCCTATAAGATATAATATTACACAGTTTCTTATATTCAAATCAATTTCTGAAAAGTTTGTTGAAACAACAGACACCATTTAATCTCCCCACAATGGGCTGAAGAGACATCATCAACACCCAACTGAGCCGTGTGCTCTGAGCCTGACCCCCATCAGAGGGATGGTGACCTCCAGGCGCTCTGTAGTGCATACAGTACACTATCTCCTCCCCCTCCTCCTCTTCTCTTCCTCTCCTTCCCTCCTCCTATCTACCTCTACTCCTCGTCTCTTCCTCTCCTCCTTCTCCTGTCCTCTTCCCCTCCTGTACTGTCATCTCCTCACTTCGTGTCCTCTTCTCTTCCTCTCCTCCTCTTCCCCCCTCCTATCCTTTCCCTTCCTGTACTGTCATCTCCTCTATTCCTCTCCTCTTCTCCTCCTCTACTCCTCTTCTCTTCCTCTCCTCTTCCTCTCCTCCTCCTCCTAGTTCCTCTACTCATCTCTTCCTCTCCTCCTCCTCCTCCTATTTCCTCTACTCCTCATCTCTTCCTCTCCTCTTCCTCTCCTCCTCCTCCTATTTCCTCTACTCCTCTTCTCCTCCTATTTTCCTCTACTCCTCATCTCTTCCTCTCCTCCTCCTCCTATTTCCTCTACTCCTCATCTCTTCCTCTCCTCTTCCTCCTATTTCCTCTACTCCTCTTCTCCTCCTATTTTCCTCTACTCCTCATCTCTTCCTCTTCTCCTCCTATTTTCCTCTACTCCTCATCTCTTCCTCTCCTCCTCCTCTTATTTTCCTCTACTTCTCGTGTCTTCCTCTCCTCCTCCTCCTATTTTCCTCTACTTCTCGTGTCTTCCTCTCCTCCTCCTCCTATTTTCCTCTACTCCTCGTCTCTTCCTCTCCTCCTATTTTCCTCTACTCCTCATCTCTTCCTCTCCTCCTCCTATTTTCCTCTACTCCCCATCTTTTCCTCTCCTCCTCCTTCTATTTTCCTCTTCTCCTCCTATTTTCCTCTTCTCCTCTTATTTTCCTCTACTCCTCTTCTCTTCGTCTTCTCTCCTTCTCCTCTCCTCTCTTTCCCTTTTCTCCTCCTCACCACTCTTCTTCCTTATCTCTGCTGTATATGTTTGTGCCACACTTGACCATGGCTCCATTGAAGTAATTAAAGCTGAACTGCAATACTTCAGATGACCTGGTGGGGCACTGTTTATAAAAATAACAGCCATGATATTCTAATCCTGGAGGACCTTCTTAGTCACAGGTGGCAGCCATTACTCCGTTACCTTTAGAACAGTCAGGACGTCTTATATCAGTGTATTCAACTTCAGATGACTTCACAAGCTAAAGCTACAACTAATCTGATACCTCATCATCTACTCCAATCACTACCAGGGCTGCAGTCACAGTTGTACTGGCTGAAAGTCATGCTATCCTATGCATGGAAAGCAGCTGAACTGCGGATGCAGCTTTGGATGTGAATGGAGTGTGATGTAGTGATCAGCAGGGTGAGCAGAGCAGGAATTACACAGATGATATCAAGACTTAGATTGTGAGCAGTTTCCTGTTAAGACTCTCCATTATCTTGATACCTTAATCCTTCAGATTATGCTGTATCCTCAGAAGAACCACAAGTCCCAGCAGCTTCACTGTGAATATCGGGACAAAAATCCAAAGTGCAGACACAAGATCTAACCTGGAAAAGAAAAAGATTCTTGTGATAAAGCAGTGGATGGAAGGGGAGAAATCCGGGGGAGTTTGGGGTCCAATAACTGGGGGTGGGGGCATAGGGGGACAGATCCCTAGACCCGGAAACATAAGAGCACCATTTAAAGGGCCAGTCCTGTGTACATAATCAATACATGAGGAGAGTCTTATTTACATTGTCCTGCTCACTCAGCTGGGGATCTGTTACAATCAGGGCTGTGGAGTCGGTACGCCAAAGCCCCGACTCCGACTCCTCAATTTCCCCTGACTCCAACTCCAACTCCGACTCCGACTCCACCAAAATAGGCACCGACTCCGACTCCACGACTCCGACTCCACAGCCCTGGAACTGCTAAACCTTATAGGTTCACTCAGAACTCAGTCCCATCATTATATAAGGAATAGAACAGACCTTTACAGGACATTTCATCATTTTCAACATTTCATCATTTTCCCAAATTCTTATGAAAATATATTCAGCACATACTGCATTGTACTACTAACTGTACCAATTTATTATATATTTTGGGAGTCGGAGTTGGTCCATTTTATCCGACTCCGACTCCGACTCCACCAAAATAGGCACCGACTCCGACTCCGACTCCACGACTCCGACTCCGACTCCACAGCCCTGGTTACAATGCATCAGTCTAGGCAATTATCAGATTGCAGAAATGTCTGATAGTTTGTTACAATGTAACAATGTAAGAAGTGTAGCACAAAGTATATGAAGCTATTTTTACATTAGATTGTAGCGGCCCTTTAAGAGCCGATCCACTGACTCTGAGATGGAAATTCGGGGAGGTGCTGGCGGTTTCCGCAGAGTGGTCTACACTCAGATATACATAGGTTTACACGTATTACTATATGTTGGGCTTGGCCCTTTTAGCTCTAGGGCCCCCAGTGCAAAGAACTCAGCTGTTTACACACAAATGTTTGAATGTTTTTCTCTCTTTTTTGCCTTTCGATGAATTACCTGAAGATAAAATGTTCTAAATCCTTGGATGAATCTGTGAAAAAAAGAAGATTGCAAAGAAGGGTTAATAGTCAGTAATAAGTGACCCTCCAGCTGTGGCCCTGAGGACTGCAGGGTGTCCGGGTGTGCTGGGACTTGTAGTCTTACAATGGCGGGAGCGAAAGAATTCACAGATCTCTGCACGAGACAGATCATGAGACAGGAAGGCCGACAATCTTGTACTGTCTGTGTCTCTGTATCTCCATGTCTCTGTGTCTATGTCACTGTCTCTGTATCTCCATGTCTCTGTGTCTGTGTCACTGTCTCTGTATCTCTGTGTCTCTGTATCTCCATGTCTCTGTGTCTGTGTCTCTCCATGTGTCTATGTCTGTGTCTCTGTATCTCCATGTCTCTGTGTCTATGTCACTGTCTCTGTGTCTCCATGTCTCTGTATATGTCCCCACCATGACTCCATAGCTCCATGTCTCTCCATGTCTCTGTGTCTGTGTCTTTGTATTTTAATGTCTCTGTGTCTCTGTACATGTCCCCATGACTCTATATCTCCATATCTCTGTTTCACTGTTTCTCTGTGGCTCCGTCTCTGTGTCTATGTTTCTGTATCTCTGGGTCTCCATTTCTCTGAATATGTCCCCATGACTCTATAGCTCGGTATCTCTGTCTCTGTATCTCTGGTTCTCCATGCCTCTGTATCTCTGGGTCTCCATGTTGTAAGAGACAGCCAATGTTGTCCTAAGCTTTATTTGTCTGTATAAACTGTTAATGTTGAATGTATTTCTGTGATTCTGTTCCTTTAAGACAGCAGCCATTGTAATTGTGACATGATGCTGGAGTGACTCCCCCCTTTTATGTCAGCCTGCCTGTTCTGCAGACAGAGTGTGAGCAGAGAAGCAGGAAGTGACGAGACAGAGAGCAGCAGCCATCTTGGCAAGTGTTGTATTGAACTGGTGTGGATATTTTTCTGTACAGCTAAGCTGTATCTTGGTCCAGAGACAAACAGAGTGTAAAGAGACAACAGGACTAGTGAGTCCACGTGAAAGGAACTGTGCTCAGTGGCTGATCAGTGAGACTGACATTGTGACTGTGTATATGGATACCACAGATAGAGACTCGCAGTGCTGTTGATGTACTGGACGGCACCTGCTAAATCCCGGCTTACATCCCAGCTCAGTGTATGGATTCGGCAGGACTGTCAGTGTGCTGGTGGAATCTGCTGTTGGATTACATTGCATTCAGTTGGTTTCCCTGTCTGTTAAAGAGGACTTCATTTCTCCCAAGATCCTGATAACCGTGAGGAGAGGACGCTTCACTATAAAAGAAAGGACCGACTTTGGGCCCCACCGCGCGCTTCTACGGACTGTAAGCGGTCCACCTGGACCACTGGGGAAAAGGGGGTGCACCCAAATGTGATGTCAGGGTCAGTTAGGGATAGTTTTGAGTATATTGTTCATTCAGTGTCCATACTGCAGAAGTGGACAGAGTAAAAGTAGAAACCATTGCAGAATTTGCCTTGAAATTGTTCATGCTATATTGTATATTTTGCTTGTCTTTATCCCTGTCATTTTACCTTCAAATAGCCTTTATTAACTTATAGTAAATATATATTCTTTTCTTGAACTACCGCGTGTGCGTTCATTTCTGGTTGCGGAGTCCAAACCACCTGCCTTGCTCTCGGTTCACAAATTGGCGTAGTCGGCAGGATCCGCTTACCAGAATGGACGGTGACGCACCCGTTCGGGAGAATGGTGCTGGAGGAAGAATGCCAGCAGGGGCTATAATAAGTCAGTTAGCTAAATTTGATGGCAATAATATGTCAGTGAGTATGTGGGTGGAACAGATACGAATGATACAGCGAATGTACCAGACCGCACCAGAAGTACTAGTAGAGCTAGCAATATTGACATTACAAGGGGATGCTAAGACCACGGTGATATTGAGGCCATTTGAACAAAGGCAGACATTTGAGCAAGTAGTCCAGATTCTAGAAACCATTTATGGAGAAACTGCATTGCTGGGGTCTCTGCAGGCTCGGTTCTTCCAGAGGGTACAACAGGAGAATGAAAGCCTTCCCCAATATGCAAATGCCCTACAAGAACTGCTCCGAGATATTCAAGTGAAGGAAAGAGGGGGCTCGCCAGCCTTCTGTAACCCTGATCGGACTCTCCGTGATCAGTTTGTCCTGGGGATACGTGACGGCAGTTTAACTGTGACTATGCAGGATTTTATACGACGAGAGACTGATGCTAAATTCCATGATGTACAGGTAGAGGCCATCTCCCGTGCCAATAGTATGGTCCCGAGGCCGCAGACCGCAGTTGGAGTTACTTTGTCACAGGGGGCTAGTTCTGGCTCAGAGACAGTAGAAAAGGGGACGGTTAAAGAAATTCTCACAGTAATGCAGAAACTGCAAGAGCAAATGGAACACTTGCACACCCGTTGTGATGAACATTCTATGAAAATTGCAGACTTCCAGAAAACTGGAGGTGAAAGGGTGAGCCGTCCATACCCAGAAAATCAGAATCACCCACCACCCCGCTGGAGGGATGAGGATAGGACCTACCGAAGGGGTCCAAATCAGTTAATGCAGTGCTCAGGAGAAATCGAAGGGGCTTACCGAAGGGGCCCAAACAGATGGCCAGAACGACGGGAGATATGCTGCTGGGAGTGTGGACGGATGGGCCACGTTGCTGCTAGATGTCCAGAGCAGCGACAAACTTATGAGAGACCGCCGTTAAACTGAAGTCCCCTGCTGCTGAAGGGCGTGTGTAGGGGAGACTGACAGGAGACTATGTGGGGAGAATGCCCTAATGATGACCTGATCGCTGCAAGTCCTGTTATACAGGTGGAAATGGAGGGTATTCCGGTTACCGGATGATTGACATGGGTTCCCAGTAACGACCTTGAGTAGAGACTGTTATGAACGGTACTTCCAGCAACATGTGAAATATGATCCCCATACATTCGTACAGTGGTCGCAGCTAACCAGTTACCAGTTCCAGTCGTGTGGCCTGGATGAATGTCCGGGTATGTGGCCAGATCTAGGTAGGAAAGGCATTGTGGTGGTACGGAGTCACATGAAGTAAAGGTCCCTGTCATTTTGGGGATGAATGTGTTAAAAGAATTAGATCAGATCCTCTTTGAAAAGAAAGGTCACGGTTATTGGAAAGAAACCACCACCCATCGGCCTACTCAAACAGCTTTCCAGCGGCTGATCCGGACATGTGGCTTACAGAAAAGTTCAGATGCACAGCGTCCTCTGGCTCGAATTTCAGTTCCTTTGCATACAAAAGTTACACTGCCACCCAGTCGGGAGACAATAGTGTCTATGCCCGTAGGCACCTGTCGGAAACTAGAGGGCATAGCTGTGTTGGTAGAACCACTGCAGGCAGCCGAAGGAGGTGTTGATCCGCTAGTGGCCCGTTCCTTGGCAATAGTTCGCAATGGAAGAGTACCACTTCGATGTGTAAACACTCAGGACCAGAGTGTGGACCTGACCCCAGGGAGGCAGCTGGCTAACATCTATGTGACTCCGGAGGAAGTAAGGAAAGTAACTCCAATGCAGCTGAAGCCGACTGAAAGGGATGAGTGGACCGTAACTGTGTCCATGGGAGAAGATGAGGAACCCACCTCTGAATGGAATGGCCGTGCAATTCGAGAACAGATGAAGATGGATGCAAGTTCATGTTCTCTGGAATGGGTGCAGAAGGTAGATGAACTGTTGTGGGAGAACCGAGCCGCCTTTTCACGTATGCTGAAGATTTTGGATGTACCACAGGGATCTACCATGAGATTCCCACAGGAGACACCCCTCCAATTAGAGAGCGCTCCGACAAATTCCTCCACATTGTATCAGGAAGTAAAAGAACTGTTGCTAAGATGCTCGGGTGGGATCATCCAAGAAAGCCAGGTCCCTGGGCGCCCTGTGGTGTTAGTAAGAAAAAAGATGGGTCCATCCATTTTCGTGACTATCAAGTTAACGCTTGCACCGTCGAGATTCCTACCCCTTGCCACGATTGAGGGTCCCTCTCGCGCGGGGAGCCCTACCCCTCACTAATCGCGGGGTATGGCTGCCATGGCCCACGAGAGCGGCATTCATCTTGCCCAGGACTATACTTTAACCAATGCCCTTCGGGTTGACAATGCCCCTACTTTCAGCGTGTGGGATGTCTCGTGCTTCAACTTGGTTCACCTCATCTACTTGGATGACATTATAGTGTATTCTCGCCTTTGAAGACCACCCACCGTGGGCGTTCGTTGCGGGAACAGGCTCAAATGACCCGTTGTCGGTTGTTCCAACGTTGTTACTTGGGTCCCCGTATCAGGAGAGGGTCATGCGTCGCAGCCGTCTTTGAGAGATTCTGAAGAAACCCCAGAATTATAGTTCATTTAAGTTGGAGCTGTGGCACTGGTATGGGCCATGCCGAGAATCTCTGAATATTTGCCGGTGCTGTTTTAGTACTGACTGACAACAACCCACTAGCTCACCTGGAAAATGCCGCTCGGGGCGTTAGAGCGGGTGGATAGCCCGAATGACTAAGTTCAATTACCGCATTAAGTATCGGTCCAAGACAGAGAACAACCAGAATGCTGCGGGCTTTCTGGGTACCGCCCGCCCCCACCGTGGATCATGGTTGGAGCATGTGGGGTGCCCGACTCGCAATTTCACGGCCTGGCCGCCTAACGTTTGTGGGGGGACTGAAACGGCCCTTTCTTTGGCCCTCACGACAGAATGGGCACAGATACAACAGACCCATGAGGGGCTGGCACAGATGATCAAGTGTGTTGAGAAAGGCCAGAAGCCCTGTAGAGAGGAAAGAGAACGACTGACACGTGAGATATTATCTGTTCTGAGTCAGTGGGAAAAGTTGGAGATGAAAAATGGAGTGCTATGCCGAAAGGTCTATTTACCTTCTGAGATCGACATTCGATACCAAATTGTGGTGCCTAGTGAACTGGCCGCTCGTTGCGTTGAGGCTCATAATAAGAATGGACATTTTGGTCATGAGAAGACCTTTCGTTGGTTACAGCGACTGATTTACTGCCCTGGTCTTCGTCAAATGGTCGAAGAAGTATGCCCGCTTCGAACTTGTGAGATCCATAAGGCAATAGAACATAGAGCTCCCCTGCAAACCATCGTGACCCAGGAACCTTTAGAAATCGTCATGATAGACTATCTAATGGTGGGCCCATCCAATAGCGGACACCAGTATTGCCTCGTAATGGTGGATCACTTCACCAAATTTGCGGTGGTAACCGCCACCAAGGCCAGACAGCTGAGTCAGCGCTCGTGCCTGTGCCAAGATTTCATTCGAGTATATGGGTGCCCTAAACGCATCCACTCCGCCGGGTGCCCTTGGGGACACGTAATGAAAGAAGTTCAACGTATCTACGGGATAAAGAGTCGCACACGACTCCATACCACCCTCGGGAAATGGGGCCTGTGAAAGATTCAACAGAACTCTGCTACAGATGCTGCGGACTCTGGAGGAAGACAAGAAGTTACAGTGGCCTCAGTTCTTGTCTGAAATGGTGTGGGCCTATAACAATCAGGTCCATTCTACAACGGGTACTCTCCTTATACACTTCTCTTTGGGCGGTCTGGCAAGTATAGGAGAATTACAGTTGGATGATGTGGATGGGTTCCCTCCGAGGGATCCAACCTCTTGGGTGCGCGCCCGCAGAGACTTAGACATCCATAGATTGTGCGGCGCGCCTGCAAGAACATCCCCATCCTGATAAGACCCCAGTGCAAGAAGCACCATTGCAACCAGGCGACCTAGTGCTAGTTCGTGTCAAGAAACCCCAAGGGAAATTGGAAAGCCGATGGGAGGCTTTGCCGTATCGTGTTGTTGGCCGCAAGTATGCGAATGGGCCAGTGTACCAGGTCCAGAAAGAAGGAACTGATTGTGTTCGAGTACTTCACCGAAATATGTTGCGCCTGTGTCATTCTGAAGGGACAAATCATGATGGGCCTGCCAATGTGAATGAGCTCCCACAGTCAGAGAATGGAGGTGCGGAATGGGCCTCAGACGAGGAGGATGATTGTTGGCCGATCCCTGCTCCTGGGGATGTTCCACCTGTGACTACTGTATCTCCGGCCTGTGCCCCCTCAGGTGCGGAATCCGCTGGCCTTCTCAGCCCATAGCTGCAGCACCCCATAATATACCACCGGTCCTCAGACGGACCACTAGGCCAAATGCTGGTATTCCCCCTGTTCGGTTGCGCGATGAGTTTGTTTGGCCTGCCATACATCGGTATACTACCACCCTGTGCATACAAGTACAACCCTCTGGATATACAGTCATAGGCGGGACTGCCAATCTTAAAGTGGGGGGGAATATGTAAGAGACAGCCAATGTTGTCCTAAGCTTTATTTGTCTGTATAAACTGTTAATGTTGAATGTATTTCTGTGATTCTGTTCCTTTAAGACAGCAGCCATTGTAATTGTGACATGATGCTGGAGTGACTCCCCCCCCCTTTTATGTCAGCCTGCCTGTTCTGCAGACAGAGTGTGAGCAGAGAAGCAGGAAGTGACGAGACAGAGAGCAGCAGCCATCTTGGCAAGTGTTGTATTGAACTGGTGTGGATATTTTTCTGTACAGCTAAGCTGTATCTTGGTCCAGAGACAAACAGAGTGTAAAGAGACAACAGGACTAGTGAGTCCACGTGAAAGGAACTGTGCTCAGTGGCTGATCAGTGAGACTGACATTGTGACTGTGTATATGGATACCACAGATAGAGACTCGCAGTGCTGTTGATGTACTGGACGGCACCTGCTAAATCCCGGCTTACATCCCAGCTCAGTGTATGGATTCGGCAGGACTGTCAGTGTGCTGAGTGGAATCTGCTGTTGGATTACATTGCATTCAGTTGGTTTCCCTGTCTGTTAAAGAGGACTTCATTTCTCCCAAGATCCTGATAACCGTGAGGAGAGGACGCTTCACTATAAAAGAAAGGACCGACTTTGGGCCCCACCGCGCGCTTCTACGGACTGTAAGCGGTCCACCTGGACCACTGGGGAAAAGGGGGTGCACCCAAATGTGATGTCAGGGTCAGTTAGGGATAGTTTTGAGTATATTGTTCATTCAGTGTCCATACTGCAGAAGTGGACAGAGTAAAAGTAGAAACCATTGCAGAATTTGCCTTGAAATTGTTCATGCTATATTGTATATTTTGCTTGTCTTTATCCCTGTCATTTTACCTTCAAATAGCCTTTATTAACTTATAGTAAATATATATTCTTTTCTTGAACTACCGCGTGTGCGTTCATTTCTGGTTGCGGAGTCCAAACCACCTGCCTTGCTCTCGGTTCACAATGTCTCTGTATCTCTGGTTCTCCATGTCTCTGTATCTCTGGTTCTCCATGTCTCTGTATCTCTGGGTCTCCATGTCTCTGTATATGTCCCTATGACTCTATATCTCCATCTGTCTGTGTGTTTGTATGTCCATGTCTCTGTATCTCTGTCTCTGTATCTCTGGGTCTCCATGTCTCTGTATATGTCCCCATGACTCTATATCTCCATGTCTCTGTGTCTCCATGACTCCCTATCTCTATGACTTTGCCTCTTCATCCATGTCCTGCACTTTAGTGATCAATAACACAATGTAGGGGACAACCAATGAGAAGTTATTACTCACTGTTCCTTCCACCACCAGGGGGCGTCACAATCACATAGACAGCATGTCTCCCTTCTCCTGATGATGTCACCGTTCTGATTTTCACGGTGTAGTTACTTCCAGGCTGGAGGGGGATTTTATATTCGGTCACATTCAAAGGGAACCGCAGAGATTCTTTCCTGGTAAATGATGGGTCGTGATCTCTGCGGGCTAGGATGTCCAGCTGCAAGAAAGTCATATTATCATTGTGAGAGGTGGAGGAGCAGATGTCAGGGCAGATTACACCCACAGATGATCGGCCAATTATCATAGGGACCCTCGCTTCTGATAACTGCATGGTCTAATATGGCCCTTACATGGTGTCACCCACCTACATGCTGTATGCACTAAGTACCGGGCCACTCCTGCGTATTTAAAGTATAGGAAGTACAGATGCAATATATAAAGTACAAGCGCAGTATATAAAGTACAGACGCATCAGATAAAGAACAGACGCAGCAGATAAAATACAGGCGCAACAGATAAAGTACAGGCATAGCAGATAAAGTACAGACATAGCAGATAAAGTACAGGCAGAACAGATATAGTACAGGCACAGCAGATAAAGTACAGGCGTAGGAGATAAAGTACAGGAGCAGCAGATAAAGTACAGCAGATAAAATACAGGTGCAACAGATAAGCTACAGGCACAGCAGATAAAGTACAGGCAGAGCAGATAAAGCACAGGCATAGCAGATAAAGTACAGGAGCAGCAGATATAGTACAGGCATAGCAGATAAAGTACAGGAGCAGCAGATAAAATACAGGCGCAACAGATAAGGTACAGGCACAGCAGATAAAGTACAGGCATAGCAGATAAAGTACAGGTGTAGCAGATAAAGTACAGGCAGAGCAGATAAAGTACAGGAGCAACAAATAAAGTACAGGCTCAGCAGATAAAGTACAGGAGCAGCAGATAAAGTACAGGCATAGCAGATAAAGTACAGGAGCAGCAGATAAAAAACAGGAGCAACAGATAAGCTACAGGCACAGCAGATAAAGTACAGGCAGAGCAGATAAAGTACAGGAGCAACAAATAAAGTACAGGCTCAGCAGATAAAGTACAGGAGCAGCAGATAAAGTACAGGCATAGCAGATAAAGTACAGGCATAGCAGATAAAGTACAGGCGCAGCAGATAAAGTATAGGCGCAGCAGATAAAGTACAGGCATAGCAGATAAAGTACAGGCATAGCAGATAAAGTACAGGCGCAGCAGATAAAGTATAGGCGCAGCAGATAAAGTACAGGCAGAACAGATATAGTACAGGCACAGCAGATAAAGTACAGGCATAGGAGATAAAGTACAGGAGCAGCAGATAAAGTACAGGCACAGCAGATAAAGCACAGGAGCAGCAGATAAAATACAGGCGCAACAGATAAGCTACAGGCACAGCAGATAAAGTACAGGCAGAGCAGATAAAGCACAGGCATAGCAGATAAAGTACAGGAGCAGCAGATAAAGTACAGGCATAGCAGATAAAGTACAGGAGTAGCAGATAAAATACAGGCGCAACAGATAAGCTACAGGCACAGCAGATAAAGTACAGGCAGAGCAGATAAAGTACAGGAGCAACAAATAAAGTACAGGCTCAGCAGATAAAGTACAGGCACAGCAGATAAAGTACAGGCACAGCAGATAAAGTACAGGCATAGCAGATAAAGTACAGGCTCAGCAGATAAAGTACAGGCATAGCAGATAAAGTACAGGCGCAGCAGATAAAGTACAGGCTCAGCAGATAAAGTACAGGCATAGCAGATAAAGTACAGGCACAGCAGATGAATTACAGGCATAGCAGATAAAGTACAGGAGCAGCAGATAAAGTACAGGCATAGCAGATAAAGAACAGGAGCAGCAGATAAAGTACAGGAGCAGCAGATAAAGTACAGGCACAGAAGATAGAGTACAGGAGCAGCAGATATAGTACAGGCACAGCAGATAAAGTACAGGAGCAGCAGATATATTACAGGCACAGCAAATAAAGTACAGTCGTAGGAGATAAAGTACAGACATAGCAGATAAAGTACAGGCGTAGCAGATAAAGTACAGGCATAGCAGATAAAGTACAGGCTCAGCAGATAAAGTACAGGCATAGCAGATGAATTACAGGCATAGCAGATAAAGTACAGGAGCAGCAGATAAAGTACAGGCATAGCAGATAAAGTACAGGAGCAGCAGATAAAGTACAGGAGCAGTAGATAAAGTACAGGCACAGAAGATAGAGTACAGGAGTAGCAGATATAGTACAGGCACAGCAGATAAAGTACAGGAGCAGCAGATATAGTACAGGAGCAGCAGATATAGTACAGGCACAGCAGATAAAGTACAGGTGTAGGAGATAAAGTACAGACATAGCAATAAAGTACAGGCATAGCAGATAAAGTACAGGCGCAGCAGATAAAGTACAGGCATAGCAGATAAAGTACAGGTGTAGCAGATAAAGTACAGAAGCAGCAGATAAAGTACAGGAGCAACAAATAAAGTACAGGCTCAGCAGATAAAGTACAGGAGCAGCAGATAAAGTACAGGCATAGCAGATATAGTACAGGCACAGCAGATAAAGTACAGGCATAGCAGATAAAGTACAGGAGCAGCAGTTAAAATACAGGCGCAACAGATAAGCTACAGGCACAGCAGATAAAGTACAGGAGCAGCAGATAAAGCACAGGCATAGCAGATAAAGTACAGGAGCAGCAGATAAAGTACAGGCATAGCAGATAAAGTACAGGAGCAGCAAATAAAGTACAGGCAGAGCAGATAAAGTACAGGCATAGCAGATAAAGTACAGGCAGAACAGATATAGTACAGGAGCAGCAGATAAAGTACAGGCGTAGGAGATAAAGTACAGGAGCAACAAATAAAGTACAGGAGCAGTAGATAAAGTACAGGCTCAGCAGATAAAGTACAGGAGCAGCAGATAAAGTACAGGCATAGCAGATAAAGTACAGGCATAGCAGATAAAGTACAGGCGCAGCAGATAAAGTACAGGCATAGCAGATAAAGTACAGGCATAGCAGATAAAATACAGGAGCAGCAGATAAAGTACAGAAGCAGCAGATAAAGTACAGGAGCAACAAATAAAGTACAGGCTCAGCAGATAAAGTACAGGAGCAGCAGATAAAGTACAGGCATAGCAGATAAAGTACAGGCATAGCAGATAAAGTACAGGAGCAGCAGATAAAGTACAGGAGCAGCAGATATAGTACAGGCATAGCAGATAAAGTACAGGCGTAGCAGATAAAGTACAGGCATAGCAGATACAGTACAGGCATAACAGATAAAGTACAGGCGCAGCAGATAAAGTACAGGCACAGCAGATAAAGTACAGACACAGCAGAAAAAGTAGAGGCTCAGCAGATAAAGTACAGGCACAGCAGATAAAGTACAGGAGCAGCAGATAAAGTACAGGCACAGCAGATAAAGTACAGGCACAGCAGATGAAGTACAGGCATAGCAGATAAAGTACAGGAGCAGCAGATAAAGTACAGGAGCAGCAGAAAAAGTACAGGCATAGCAGATAAAGTACAGGAGCAGCAGATATAGTACAGGCACAGAAGACAGAGTACAGGAGTAGCAGATACAGTACAGGCACAGCAGATATAGTACAGGCGTAGCAGATAAAGTACAGGCGTAGCAGATATAGTACAGGCACAGCAGATAAAGTACAGGCATAGCAGATAAAGTACAGGCATAGCAGATATAGTACAGGCACAGCAGATATAGTACAGGCACAGCAGATATAGTACAGGAGTAGCAGATATAGTACAGGCATAGCAGATAAAGTACAGGCATAGCAGATATAGTACAGGCACAGCAGATATAGTACAGGCACAGCAGATATAGTACAGGAGTAGCAGATATAGTACAGGCATAGCAGATAAAGTACAGGCATAGCAGATATAGTACAGGCACAGCAGATATAGTACAGGCACAGCAGATATAGTACAGGAGTAGCAGATATAGTACAGGCGTAGCAGATATAGTACAGGCACAGCAGATAAAGTACAGGCACAGCAGATATAGTACAGGCACAGCAGATAAAGTACAGGCACAGCAGATAAAGTACAGGCATAGCAGATAAAGTACAGGCATAGCAGATAAAGTACAGGCACAGCAGATATAGTACAGGCACAGCAGATATAATACAGGCACAGCAGATATAATACAGGCACAGCAGATAAAGTACAGGCACAGCAGATATAATACAGGCGCAGCAGATATAGTACAGGCACAGCAGATAAAGTACAGGCGCAGCAGATAAAGTACAGGCGTAGCAGATAAAGTACAGGCACAGCAGATATAGTACAGACACAGCAGATATAGTACAGGCACAGCAGATAAAGTACAGGCACAGCAGATAAAGTACAGGCATAGCAGATAAAGTACAGGCACAGCAGATAAAGTACAGGCATAGCAGATAAAGTACAGGAGCAGCAGATAAAGTACAGGCATAGCAGATAAAGTACAGGCACAGCAGATAAAGTACAGGCGCAGCAGATAAAGTACAGGAGCAGCAGATAAAGTACAGGCACAGCAGATATAATACAGGCGCAGCAGATAAAGTACAGGAAGAGCAGATAAAGTACAGGCACAGCAGATATAGTACAGGCACAGCAGATAAAGTACAGGCACAGCAGATATAATACAGGCACAGCAGATAAAGTACAGGCACAGCAGATATAATACAGGCACAGCAGATAAAGTACAGTTGCAGTTCAGTATTTATTGCATGCACATTATTGTTCCACTGATCAAAAATTCTGCTTAAAAGCATTAAGATTCGCTTCAGCGCATCGCCCGCTGTAATACACCAGCGCATACAAGCGCCACCTACTCCATTCTCTGTACTCACCTGAAAGCCAGTGACATTTCCCTGCTGGTTTAGCAGTCTCCATGTGATGGCGCCGTTCTCCATTATGGAATCTATCACAACCTCATTAAGATCAGAGGCTGAATGTGAAATAGAAACAGGTATTAATGAAGTCACATAAATGTAAGAGGAGATACAGCAGGGCACAGCCAGGGGGCACTATAGTCAGCACTACTGAAGGATGTCACAGTTGTGGATGGACTGACACGGTAAGGGGTACTCTGTGACTATCACTGTGACAGAATAGACCAGCACTGGCCCTGAGCAAACTAAAAGCAGTCAGTATAATAAGGGCAGAATACTGAAATGCAGCATTATGTATACAATATATGGCAGTATTATCTATACAATATATGGCAGTATTGTTTACAATATATGGCAGTATTATGTGTACAGTATATGGCAGTATTATCTATACAATATATGGCAGTATTATCTATACAATATATGGCAGTATTATATATACAATATATGACAGTATTATGTGTACAGTATATGGCAGTATTATTTATACAATATATGGCAGTATTATCTATACAATATATGGCAGTATTGTTTACAATATATGGCAGTATTATGTGTACAGTATATGGCAGTATTATCTATACAATATATGGCAGTATTATCTATACAATATATGGCAGTATTATATATACAATATATGACAGTATTATGTGTACAGTATATGGCAGTATTATTTATACAATATATGGCAGTATTATCTATACAATATATGGCAGTATTATGTGTACAGTATATCGCAGTATTATGTTTTCAATATATAGCAGTATTATCTGTACAGTATATGGTAGTATTATGTGTACAGTATATGGCAGTATTATGTATACAATATATGGCAGTATTATGCGTACAGTATATAGCAGTGTTATCTATACAATATATGACAGTATTGTTTACAATATATGGCAGTATTATGTGTACAGTAAATGGCAGTATTATCTATACAATAAATGGCAGTATTATCTATACAATATATGACAGTATTGTTTACAATATATGGCAGTATTATGTGTACAGTATATGGCAGTATTATTTATACAATATATGGCAGTATTATCTATACAGTATATGGCAGTATTATGTATACAATATATGGCAGTATTATGCGTACAGTATATAGCAGTATTATCTGTACAATATATGACAGTATTGTTTACAATATATGGCAGTATTATATGTACAGAATATCGCAGTATTATCTATACAATATATAGCAGTATTATCTGTACAGTATATGGCAGTATTATCTATACAATATTTTGCAGTATTATCTATACAGTATATGGCAGTATTATGTGTACAATGTATGGCAGTATTATCTATACACTATATGGCAGTATTATGTGTACAGTATATGGCAGTATTATCTATACACTATATGGCAGTATTATGTGTACAGTATATGGCAGTATTATCTATACAAATATGGCGGTATTATGTATACAATAAATGGCAGTATTATCTATACAATATATGACAGTATTGTTTACAATATATGGCAGTATTATGTGTACAGTATATGGCAGTATTATTTATACAATATATGGCAGTATTATCTATACAGTATATGGCAGTATTATGTATACAATATATGGCAGTATTATGCGTACAGTATATAGCAGTATTATCTGTACAATATATGACAGTATTGTTTACAATATATGGCAGTATTATATGTACAGAATATCGCAGTATTATCTATACAATATATAGCAGTATTATCTGTACAGTATATGGCAGTATTATCTATACAATATTTTGCAGTATTATCTATAAAGTATATGGCAGTATTATGTGTACAATGTATGGCAGTATTATCTATACACTACATGGCAGTATTATGTGTACAGTATATGGCAGTATTATCTATACACTATATGGCAGTATTATGTGTACAGTATATGGCAGTATTATCTATACAAATATGGCGGTATTATGTATACAATATATGGCAGTATTATCTATACAGTATATGGCAGTATTATGTATACAATATATGGCAGTATTATGCGTACTGTATATAGCAGTATTATCTGTACAATATATGACAGTATTGTTTACAATATATGGCAGTATTATGTGTACAGAATATCGCAGTATTATCTATACAATATATAGCAGTATTATCTGTACAGTATATGGCAGTATTATCTATACAATATTTTGCAGTATTATCTATACAGTATATGGCAGTATTATGTGTACAATGTATGGCAGTATTATCTATACACTATATGGCAGTATTATGTGTACAGTATATGGCAGTATTATCTATACACTATATGGCAGTATTATGTGTACAGTATATGGCAGTATTATCTATACAAATATGGCGGTATTATGTATACAATATATGGCAGTATTATGTGAACAGTGTATGGCAGTATTATGTTCACAGTGTATGGCAGTATTATGTGCACAGTTTATGGCAGTATTATGTGCATGGCAGTATTATGTGCACAGTGTATGGCAGTATTATGTGCACAGTGTATGGCAGTATTATGTGCACAGTGTATGGCAGTATTTTGTGCACAGTGTATGGCAGTATTATGTGCATGGCAGTATTATGTGCACAGTGTATGGCAGTATTATGTGTACAGTGTATGGCAGTATTATGTGTACAGTGTATGGCAGTATTATGTTCACAGTGTATGGCAGTATTATGTGCACAGTGTATGGCAGTATTATGTGCACAGTGTATGGCAGTATTATGTGCACAGTGTATGGCAGTATTATGTGCATGGCAGTATTATGTGCACAGTGTATGGCAGTATTATGTGCACAGTGTATGTTAGTATTATGTGCACAGTGTATGGCAGTATTATGTGCACAGTGTATGGCAGTATTATGTGCACAGTGTATGGCAGTATTATGTGCATGGCAGTATTATGTGCACAGTGTATGGCAGTATTATGTGCACAGTGTATGGCAGTATTATGTGCACAGTGTATGGCAGTATTATGTGCACAGTGTATGGCAGTATTTTGTGCACAGTGTATGGCAGTATTATGTGCACAGTGTATGGCAGTATTATGTGCACAGTGTATGGCAGTATTATGTGTACAGTGTATGGCAGTATTATGTGTACAGTGTATGGCAGTATTATGTGCACAGTGTATGGCAGTATTATGTGCACAGTGTATGTTAGTATTATGTGCACAGTGTATGGCAGTATTATGTGCACAGTGTATGGCAGTATTATGTGCACAGTGTATGGCAGTATTATGTGCACAGTGTATGGCAGTATTATGTGCACAGTGTATGGCAGTATTATGTGCACAGTGTATGGCAGTATTATGTGCACAGTGTATGGCAGTATTATGTGCACAGTGTATGGCAGTATTATGTGCACAGTGTATGGCAGTATTATGTGCACAGTGTATGGCAGTATTATGTGCACAGTGTATGGCAGTATTATGTGCACAGTGTATGGCAGTATTATGTGCACAGTGTATGGCAGTATTATGTGCACAGTGTATGGCAGTATTATGTGCACAGTGTATGGCAGTATTATGTGCACAGTGTATGTTGCAGTATTATGTGCACAGTGTATGGCAGTATTATGTGTACAGTGTATGGCAGTATTATGTGCACAGTGTATGGCAGTATTTTGTGCACAGTGTATGGCAGTATTATGTGCACAGTGTATGGCAGTATTATGTGCACAGTGTATGGCAGTATTTTGTGCACAGTGTATGGCAGTATTATGTGCACAGTGTATGGCAGTATTATGTGCACAGTGTATGACAGTATTATGTGCACAGTGTATAGCAGTATTATGTGCACAGTGTATGGCAGTATTATGTGCACAGTGTATGGCAGTATTATGTGCACAGTGTATGGCAGTATTATGTGCACAGTGTATGGCAGTATTATGTGCACAATGTATGGCAGTATTTTGTGCACAGTGTATGGCAGTATTGTGTGCACAGTGTATGTTAGTATTATGTGCACAGTGTATGGCAGTATTATGTGCACAGTGTATGGCAGTATTATGTGCACAGTGTATGGCAGTATTTTGTGCACAGTGTATGGCAGTATTATGTGCATGGCAGTATTATGTGCACAGTGTATGGCAGTATTATGTGCACAGTGTATGGCAGTTGGCACAGTGTATGGCAGTATTATGTGCACAGTGTATGGCAGTATTATGTGCACAGTGTATGGCAGTATTATGTGCACAGTGTATGGCAGTATTACAGTGTATGGCAGTATTATGTGCACAGTGTATGGCAGTATTATGTGCACAGTGTATGGCAGTATTATGTGCACAGTGTATGGCAGTATTATGTGCACAGTGTATGGAGTATAATGTGCACAGTGTATGGCAGTATTATGTGCACAGTGTATGGCAGTATTATGTGCACAGTGTATGGCAGTATTATGTGCACAGTGTATGGCAGTATTATGTGCACAGTGTATGGCAGTATTATGTGCACAGTGTATGGCAGTATTATGTGCACAGTGTATGGCAGTATTATGTGCACAGTGTATGGCAGTATTATGTGCACAGTGTATGGCAGTATTATGTGCACAGTGTATGGCAGTATTATGTGCACAGTGTATGGCAGTATTATGTGCACAGTGTATGGCAGTATTATGTGCACAGTGTATAGCAGTATTATGTGCACAGTGTATGGCAGTATTATGTACACAGTGTATGGCAGTATTTTGTGCACAGTGTATGGCAGTATTATGTGCACAGTGTATGGCAGTATTATGTGCACAGTGTATAGCAGTATTTTGTGCACAGTGTATGGCAATATTATGTGCACAGTGTATGGCAGTATTATGTGCACAGTGTATGGCACTATTATGTGCACAGTGTATGGCAGTATTATGTACACAGTGTATGGCAGTATAATGTGCACAGTGTATGGCAGTATTTTGTGCACAGTGTATGGCAGTATTATGTGCACAGTGTATGGCAGTATTATGTGTACAGTGTATGGCAGTATTATGTGTACAGTGTATGGCAGTATTATGTGTACAGTGTATGGCAGTATTATGTGTACAGTGTATGGCAGTATTATGTGCACAGTGTATGGCAGTATTTTGTGCACAGTGAAATGGCAGTATTATGTGCACAGTGTATGGCAGTATTATGTGCACAGTGTATGGCAGTATTATGTGTACAGTGTATGGCAGTATTATGTGCACAGTGTATGGCAGTATTATGTGTACAGTGTATGGCAGTATTATGTGTACAGTGTATGGCAGTATTATGTGCACAGTGTATGGCAGTATTTTGTGCACAGTGTATGGCAGTATTATGTGCACAGTGTATGGCAGTATTATGTGCACAGTGTATGGCAGTATTTTGTGCACAGTGAAATGGCAGTATTATGTGCACAGTGTATGGCAGTATTATGTGCACAGTGTATGGCAGTATTATGTGCACAGTGTATGACAGTATTTTGTGCACAGTGTATGGCAGTATGGCCACTCACCCACCCACTGCGGATAACAGTCCCACTGCTCCTCGCTCTGTGGTGCTATACAGATGATGGTGTCCTGAGACGGCCGGTATCCATCCCTACACCGCACGGTGATGGTCTCTCCCTCATTATAGTAGGACTTCTGTCCAGATGTCGTGTATGTGTCCGTATTTGGCGGCTTCTCACACTGTTCTGTAATATAATAAGTCAGTGCAGGTATACAGCCTACTACAACTCTCATCATCCCCTCATCAGACAAGTCATCCATGGAGTTGGTTGTAGAGCGCCCCCTCCCTGCCACATCTGGAAAGATTCAGTTTCTCATATGTGCATGGGATTCCTGTCATGCTCTGACCCCATATCTGAGCTCCATGTAAGATATGAAGACCCCTGCACTATTCTGGAGATCTGTAAGGACCCCACAAGTAATGGCGAGAACCTCTGCTCTACAGCATTCAAGATGGCCGCCACTTCATAGGGCTTAATGGGTTTGGGCAGTAGGAGAGGTGACAAGTCGTTGGGGGTTGGAGCACTAGGACCAGGTCCCGCAGACACTGAAAGATAGGTGGCAGACATGTGTGACCAGCCATTGATATACACT